>JANHGB010048726.1:4727-37685 GCA_026283785.1 Coracopsis vasa
GAAAATAAGTTTCCCAAAAAGAGCCTCAGCAGTTATAAGGTCAGCAAAAATGCCTGGGCCTTTTTTCCAACATATGTCCATTCCTGCTCATTGCTTCTGCAGACTGAGCCTGCAGGAGATGTGGCAACCAGGGAAGAGAGATGTGGGGACAGGGGAGTTGTAATTGCTGCTTTGGGAATCGAGGGGACTGCTGTGCTGAAGCAGTGTTCCCACCTTCAGACACCCACTATTCTAACACCCAAAAGACACACTTATCGGGCCATTTGCATGCTAAAAGCTTGCATGATGAAGGGATTGGGCAGAGGAAGTGATCCATTGGATCTCTCCTTTCCCTGTAGTTACTCTTGTGACCCCTCTTCTAACAGCATACATTGGTGATGAATTCCTGCATGGAGAGAAAGCAGTAACCTTGCTGTCCAGAGCCACACAAGGTGTTTCCTTGAGGGTGTGATCCCTCTGCCTAGAAACTGATGCAAATGCCTCCACAAAAACTCACACTGACTTTTAGGATCTTAATTTTTTTCTTTTTAACATAATAATTCTCTTTTATGGGGTCTTTTGAACCAGGATGTGTGGGAATCCAGGCTGTGCATTAAATGTTTTCCCTGCTTATTGCATATGAGATTGAGCAGATTAAAACTGAAAACTGGGATGTACTTTTGAGCCAGAAGGGAGGAGCCAATAGAGGATCCTACAGCAGGGCTTGGGCACCATTTGCCTGTGCTTTTCCCTGGCTTTAACCACCACTGTTGGTCCCTCATCCTTGCAAACCTTAGATCCACTTCACAAGGGGAAGAGGGATGTGCAAGAGCAACAAAACCCAGTGCTACTGACCCATCTCCTCCCTGGCCCAAGTGCACTTGATGAAGGACTCATTGTCGGAGTTGGAGGGGGGTGCAGCGGGGGGCAGGTTGGGTGCCACGCTGCACACGATGGTGCCCCGGTGCTTAGGGGCATTGGCTGAGTTGAAGGTGACGAATTCAGGGGTGCTGGTGGGTTTGCGCTGCTCCGGTGTGCCCCGGTCCAGGTTGTTGTGCGCTGCATCGCTGAGGATGTTGAGCTCGATGGGTGGCACGGCTTGGGTGCCCACACCTACGCTCTTGGAGAACTCGCTCTTGGAGAGCAGGTCGGGGTCCTCCCTTGCCACGGGCTTGTGTGCCTTGGCCCGGTGGCGATAGCGCTTGCGGATGAGCACGAAGGCCACGGCCAGGATGGCCACCCCCAGCACACCGGCCACAATCTCTGCTATCTCCTCAGGGCCCACTGCCCACTGTGTGGGCACGATGGCCGGGGTGATGATGGGCTGCGTGCAGTAGTCCCCTTGGTAATCCGATGGGCAGATGCAGTGCACCGAGCCCTGGGTGCTCACGCAGCGCCCGGAGTTTCGGCATGGGTTGTCTTGGCATTCCTCAGCCAGCTTCTCGCACCTGTAGGGAGGAGATGGAGACAACCAATGTCAGCCTGGAGATGCAGCTAGAACTGTGATATCCTGTTCAGGAGTCTGACTTATACCACCTCAGGATGCTCCATCCTTGTCTGCTCTGCCTCCCTAGGTTCGTGCTACCTGCCTCTCCTGGCAGAGGACTGTGATGCTTGAGTATAAAATGATGCTTTTCAGGAGAATATGTTTTACAGAGGGTTCAATTTTTCAGTCATACACAACAAATTAAAATGGGGGGCGTCCTGCTTCAGAGGAGTATTTGGGCATTCCAAGGGTAACACTGCACAGAGAGATGCTCTTATCCTTTTAAATTAGGGAGCACAGGGTCACTCTGAGGTGTGCTAACCTCTTATGATGTCTCATATGTCCTTCGAGCTCTGGGGTCTCAGGATGATCTGTGAATGTTTGCAGGCTGCAGCAAACAGTTGGGGAAAATCTATCCTGAGAAGTGGTGATGGGCACCCTTGTTGGAGAGGTTTGGGCATCTTAAGGAGCTGCAGAACTGGGACTGAATTTCTGACTTTCTTGTCTTTCTCCACCCCACACAACCTAAAGGTTCCCCAATAGCACAGGGAACCTTTCCTTCCAACAGTGATGCTCTCCCCCTGCTAGGGGGGATATGCAGTGCTCTGTTGGCTTTCCTTCCCTTTTATCTTGTTACTGAACAAACTCTGTGAGGTTTGGGTTCCTCTTTCCAAGTGTTCTTGGGATGTGTGAGCTGCGGTGCAACACCGCAGGCTGAGGCTGGACAACCAGCGATTTCAGGTATCACACTGCCACCTAATGCCCAGTTTTTACTGGACCACACGCTTTTGGCTCAAGAGCTGCACGAACAATCTGCGCCTCTGCACTGATTCAAAGGACCAGCGTTCATCCCGGCTAAATGACGCAGAGGGATGAGCTGGATGTGATGCTGTTTGAGCCTGTGCTGGGCGTCCCTCATCATGCTGGGCTGGAGGCAGGACGGGGCGCTTGGAGGGGCACTCAAAGCATCTGTGGGGAGGGGAGAGTCGCCTTTTTTCCCGTCCTGATCAGAGGAGATGGGCACAGACGGGCAGTGACCACTTGATGGCAGAGCTGTTTATGTCCCGCTCTGCTCAGCTCGGCCTTTAGACACTTCCCTGCTCCAGTGCTCAGGTACATGCAATTTGCATCCCAGCGTCTGGACCCCTGAGCTCCAGGAATGCGCAGTGGTTGCTGGCAGAGGTCACGTTTTCACCCACCATGGGAGATCACCCATCCCAAAGCCCTCCTGGACCTTACCTTTCGCCCAGGTACCAGTCAGGGCAGTGGCAGGAGTACCCCGTGGCAGAGAGGGTGCAGGTTCCCCCATGCAGGCAGGGCTTGGACTCGCAGGGACTGTCCCCGAGCTCACAGCGCTCACCAGAAAACAGCCCAGGGCAGATGCAGGTGTAACCTGGAGAGGGTGAGAAAGTGCCATATAGAGCCCATATCCTTATGGAAGAACTAGCAAGAGCAGGAGCAGCGCCTGGTGCTGATGGCACACACAGAGGGCTCAATCCAGCTACCTAAGCATAGGTACTTGCTGCTGCAGAAGGTGCTATGGGGCACCCAAGCTATCCATATGGAAACCTGGTGGGTACATTATAGGACCTGAAGTGGTTGCTGGAGCCTGGGTTACCACTCTGGGGCAACGCAGTGGCACTAGAGAGCTATTTAAGCAGCAAGTCAACCCTGTCCTCTCCTGACACAGACCCTTTCCTACCAGGGAAGCACTCAGGGCACAGCTTTAATGCATGGAGAAGGTAGGGAACAGATTCAGCTTAAAGCAAGGGGAGCCTGGCTGGCTGATTCATGGTTTCTGACTCTGCTAAATGCAATCCTCTGTACCTTATTGTTCTCTGAAGCGTTTAGTCCTGTGAGTTTGCATGGTATGAGGCGCCTGTCTCAACATGTCAGGTTTCTCTTGCCTACAGGAGGTGTCTGCTCACAGCCAGAGAGAAACCCTGCATAGCTGGGGACTCAGAGGGGGCTGCTGCTGTTTAGTGTAGCCCTAAGCATGGGAATGTCCCTGGCTGTGCTGAGCTCCTGCTGATTGCTCGGCTGGTGGTGCCACATGGGAAGTTCAGAGTTTCCACCTTACAGCATGCTTGAAAGGTGCTATTCATTGACAGGTTAAACATCCCTGCTTCAGAGAACAGGGTGAACACAGACCTGCTCCCACCTCTGTGTTAGCAGTTGTACAACAAGGACGTGCCGATGCTCATGCAGCATGTGCTGGACATTGCCCATGGGGCTGCGTGTGCCCAAACACATGTTCCCGTGTGCAGGGCTTCACACGTGTTGGCCCCTGTGGTCCTGAGTGCTGTGGTTGATGTGGTGCTGGTCTGGCTTTGACCCTTCCCGCATGGATGCGCTCTCACGCAGCCACGTGGCGCACCCGGGCTCGCCTGCATGGATGTGTCTTTGCCTGTGCAGGTAATCCCACACCTGAGATCCCTGTGCAGAGCTTTGCATAACCTTGTGCTGTGCGCCCGTGGTCCACAGGAGTGAGCCTGCAGTGCTCAAGGCAGGCAAGCACCTCACAGACTAAATGTCCCTTGAGCATCCCCTTCCCTGCAGCAGTGCCCTGCGTGTTTCTGCCTGGGGCCATGTCCCATGGGCTCTTTCCTGGGCAGCTGGGCCATTTGCAGAAGTTATCACCTTGGAAGGAAACTGTGTAAAGAGCACTGGATGGTTATTACATTAATATCGAGGGACTGATTTCCTCCTCTTCGCTCCCATTGTACACACTCTACAAAGCAAGCAGGTGATGCCTTGACTTAGAGCAGAGAAGAGTTTTCACCACATAGGCTTTGAGCCCCTTCCATCCCAGCCAGAGGGGTTTTCAGTGCGGAAGGTCTGCAGGCTAAGGTGAGGTGTGATGCCAGCCAGGCTAACTGTTCAGTACAGATGTACCTCGTGTCAAACAAGTTCACCTGAACCAGGCAGCTGCTGAGTCGACAGGGATGGGAATCTCGTTCCCAGAGGCTGCGGGCAGAGCAGGAGGAGGTGTGCTCCCTCCTCTGCCCTCGCTTGCTCGCCAGGCAGGGTGTGGGATTTGGCAATGGACCCAAAGAGCACAGAGCTCCAGGAGGAGCTTCTGCCCCATGCAGCAGCCTGGAAAACCCCTCTGCCCCAAGGAAGGGCCAAGGTGCACACAGCATCCATATTGATAGACCCTCTGATGCAGCTGGCTGCAGGGAGCCCCGCTGATGGGAGGAATGGGGCAGTGATGAGGTTGTCTTGGGCAGAGCCTGGTATCAAACCTCTGTTGAGCACATGCACCCTGTGTTATCCTGAGACTCTTGGATCTGAGCTTACAGTTTTCCCATATCCCTTCCCATAGCCCTGGGGAGTCACTGACTGCAGTGGGAATAGACCAAGATCTTGTCTTATTTCTGCCCAGATACCATCGCTGCATGATCCCATCTTGCCTGATTCCAGCTTTGCTAAGGCTCCTTAAGCAAAGAGGATGCAGAGGGGTGGGTGGAATTTCTATTTGCATCTGAGCTTTTGGCAGCTCTGTGCTCTCTTAGATCATGCACACGCCTTAGAAACACCTTCCTGCCCTCTGGGCCATGGTCCCATTGGTGAGAGCCAGGATGATGATCCTGTATCCCCCAACTGCTGCTGCTCTGAGTCAGCTATCACTTGAGGTCCCCCTGGACCTCTGATTCTCCTTGTAATGAATAGGTTACATCTTCCCCTCCCCTCACTACTTATTGCCCTCCCATTGCTCTGTGGGGGATGTTCACATACCTCCTCCATGAGTTTCGGAGCACATCCCATTGTTGAGGCATGGGTTGCTGCTGCAGGCACCGGTGGGGGAGCAACACTGCTTTATCCCCACCTCCTCCATGACTTCCTTTGATTGCCCTTTCCCGGGCAGGAGAACCACTTCTCTGCCATTGATCGCAACCACGTCCAGGCAGCCCCTGAACCCCCACATGACTCTCTGGGACTGGGGCGAGTGCCGGAGGCCCCCAAAAAGCAGGTCTCGTCTGCCCCGGGACACACTGCAGGTCGCTGGCAGCTGGAGAGAGGCGTTTCCAAGGCCATCAACGAGCAGGCGGACGGACGTGTTCTTCACCTCCAGGAACACCGAGTGCCACTCGCCATCGCTCACAAAACGTGAGGAGGAAAGGTTCCCGGTGTAGTTTCCCTGGCAGCTGTACCCAAGCTGGGGCACTCCATTAACCATCTGCAAAACACACCCCAGGAGCTACAGTTAGCTGTGATACACGTACCTGTCTTCATAGAGGCTTTCAGCACTTCTGTGTTCCCCTCTCTCCCTGCCTAAGCATCCAGATGAATCCCAGTTTTCAGACTCCAAGGATAACCAGCTGGCCAAATCAGCCCCCTTCACTCATGTTAAGCTATGCATGGATCAATTAAAGCCTGTTTAAGTGACTGCAACCTCCTTTATGTTGCAAAATACCTTCATCTCTCTGGCACAATTTCACCCACGGTCCTTCCATGCAGCCTTTGGCCAGTGTGCAAGGAGGGAAGCTGATCTTTCCAGATAACAAGGCTCAGAGCCATGTGATCATACTCCTGCTTGCCCCTTCTCTCCCTTCCTGAGCCTAATCTTAGCAGCAGTATTGAGACTATTCATCACCAGTCACAGATGGACTCTTGTTCTGGGCCACATGGTTTTTATTCTGTTCTCACTGTCTTGTTAGTAGTGGGGAAGGTGCTTGGAGCACTTGCCCTTTTGGCATGGATGAGGGTGCTGAAAGGACATCATTGAGGAGGAGAACTGGCAGCTATTTCTGAAGGAAGCAAGGAAGAATTGAGAGGCAGAGAAAGGAATTGCTGTTGTACCCTGCTCCTGACCATCATGCTGGAAAGCCAAGCCAAGGCTGCTGATAGGTATTGCAATCTTAAACTTGATAGGAGGGAGACAAGATGTTGAGCTGCTGAAAGTGAACCACACCACTGTCTTCTGCATTAAACTGAGGCATCAGAAATTCTTACATGCAGCCCAAGATTAATCTTTAAAACTCAAATGGAGAAAGCAGAAAGGAAAGGTTAGGGAAGGCTTTGTTTCAGGGTGAAGTCAGGGGTAAATCTCTCTTTCACTTTTTTCTCCCCACTGCTTTGCTGATAAAACCTCTCTCTTATAGAAGCCAAGAGCATTTGGAGAAGGGGAAAAGAGATGGAATAAAACATTCATGGAAAACCTGCAGAGCTTGCTATGTAACATCAAACAATTAATCCCAGGCAAAAGATCTCCTTGGGGGTGTTGGAGTCAGCAAGGAGTGGTGATGCTTGGTAGAGGCTAGAAGAGAAGGAGAGGTTATGTGCTACACTGAACTCTAAGGGAACCTACATACAATATGATGGGGCTGCTCTGGAGGAGTCAAAAGCAGAGCAGGACAACAGTTAGCTCTTAAAGAAAACCATGATATAAATAAATCCCAGTTGGAGAGGAGAGCAACTGTTGAAGGAAGGAAGAATTATGTGCAGCTGGCACATGCCATGGAAGGGCCCCAGGGCAGCATGTGTGTAAATCTCTTTGCACAATTGGCAAGCACACCGGAGAGCTTTGTCACTTCTCTTTATCTGGAGGAACATGATTTCACTCCAGATGGGTCTGTAGATTGGGCTTATCAATTTCTGGGGCTGGGAGACAGCTGAGAACTCGATTCCCTGGAGCAAGGACTGACAGGTTGCCAAGTCTTTCCCAGCTTGCCTGGTTTGCCATCCTCTTGCTGCAATCTTATTTCTGCACATCAGGAAGAGCTTAGTGATTGGAAGGGTGATAGTATGCATGCCCTTGGCAGAACCCATCCTCTACAAAAACATCAGTTCTGATTCTGTCAAAGCTTTGGCTCAAGCCTGGAGTACTGCAGCCTACAAAGCTTAAAATCTTGAGAGATTCCTTCAGTATCTTTCAGGCCTGATGGTCTAGAAAAGGTCTGAACCCTGATATATTGTAAATAAAGTAAGTTGGGGAAGAAATAATTCACAGGCAACTTTATGGTGAGACTTTATGAGTGTTTCCTATTGAGAAGCTTGTGGAGACATCTGGGTACAGATCTTGGACCCACTGAACTCCACCAGTAATGAGTCTGTTCTCCCTTGACTCTGTGTTAGGTCTGGCTTAGTAGAGCTTGCTGCCATCTCAGCCTTTCTGAGCACCATCTGGAGCTCTGGACTCCTTCTGCTGAACTGCTTTGTGACTCCTTCCCAGAGATGAGATACGAAGATAAAGACCCTCTAGAGAAGTTTTTCTCATCAGCCCCTCACAATACAGCTTAAGTCACACTTGGAGGGTACAGGATATAGGAGTGATGTTTTTCTGCTCTTGTTCTTAAGGAGCGATGGCTGTGGCTGCAGGAGCTTGCAATATGTACTGTGAGCAGGTCCCTGGGTTCAGCTGCTGTGCAGCTCCCTGTCTGTGTGAGTCTTTTATAACAGCAGAAAGAAACGTATTTCATTCTCCTGTGGGAAGGGATGAGGGAATTCAAGGCCAGTATGAGCAATTCCAGGTAGGTTACAGTGTGTATAGCTCAATGTGATTAGTGTCAGAGACAAATCTCTGTAAGCTGGTAAGTATGTCCTATGACCTTGGTCTCCAGTTAGTCTGAATTTAATTGATGAGGAATATACAAAACCCCTATTCTTTAGTCATCTGCTTCTTTCCTCCTGTTGCCAAAGCAGAAGAGGGAGATGATCTTTGAATGCTGGATAGACTCAGTGTGCAGCCAGAGGGAGGAGAGCAATCAGACTGAAATGTTCCTGGCTCTGCAGGTGTCTTAAACAGTAAAACCACCTGAAGAAAGCGGTTGAAAAGAGTGGAGGGTTGAGAAATGACATTTAAGGCTCCTGTTTTGTCTGTTCTGTCCATTATTGTAAAGGACCTTTAATTTGAGGTCCATTTGGTTAGACGCATGACCTGACTGGCATATGCTCTGATGCAGGTAAACGCTGGTAATGATATTGCCAATCTTGGAAGTCACCTGTGCCCTCCTCATCTCTACCCTGTTACCCCAAGCCTCTAGCCCAATGTGGCTGCCTCCTCTGTGTTGGATTGAACATTACTGTGGGCTGGCAGACAGTTTGTGTGTTCTGTGGGGGTTTGACTTCATTCCTAGGGTTTGGGAAGGAAGTTTGCCTTTTGCTATAGTGAAAGCAGACTGGTCTGGGAAAAATTCCCCCTGGTAAATTCTTTGCCCTTAGAGGTGTGATAAGAGAGAAGGATGGAGAAACAAACTGTAAGGAAAGATGATGATGTAGATTTATGATATTGGTGTACGCTGCCTTCACACCAGAGCCTAGCACATGCGTTCACAGATGTAGAAAAGATTCACTAGTTGTAGTTGCAGCAATTGCCAAACTGTGCTTGGTTCTCACTTGGTCTTCCCAAATCTCATATTTTAGCTACATGAATTACTAAGGGTACAGATTATTGCATCTTATTTCTGTGATTCCTTTCCCTGAAGGAGTAAGGTTTTCTACACTGCACACTGCAGTACATACCTCCAAAGTGGCATGGTCAGTCCCGTTAGTGTAGAACACGACAGCGTGCAGCTGGTGGGTCTTCAGGCGAAAATGGATGTGCCAGGAGCCAATGTGTGAGTGCTGGTACCAAATGTAGCTGTGGCCCCCAAACCTCACAGCTGTTCCTGTAAGGAGAATGAGTGAAAGGTCTCATCTTTGTCATGCTTTGACAGTATGGACTCTATCAAGCCTTGCCTCTTTTCCCAGCTTGACACCATAACTGTCCAGGAACAGCCCCATCCACAGCAACCCATGTACTGCTGCGCTGCATCTCCCACAGCTCCCATTTGGAGCTCCCTGTGTTTAATCTATGTACTCAACGGTAAAACAATCCTGCAATAGCAGCCTGGCTACTTCTGCCCTATAGCACCTTCAAGGTGCTCTCAGTGTGGTCTATAACACCCTTAAATTTCCTTATCCTTAATAGGTCTTTATATTATTCTATGATATCCCCTACCATTCCTGCCCAAGTGATGTTAACCTCTGTTCCTGCTCCCTCCATTTATTTCTTGAACTATACTAGAGTGAGTATAACAAATATGCTTTATCTGGCTTTCCTTGAATCTGTCAGTCTGTGCTTTGCTGAGCCTACAACAACACAGGAGCCCAGAGATCACTGAGCTTCACTACCTGCTAGGTATGAGTGACTTTTCCCAATGAGATAGATGCTGCTGCTATTAAATGCTACAGGAGACTAATTTAAAACAAAACAGAACAAAAATCTATGTGAAACTTTCAAGCTCTAAGAGTCTAGGTTTGTCTGTGAAATTGCAGGCAGAGTTATTGGTCATTGGGCAACTTGGAAAGTCCATGTGCTCTATCGTGTACTGAAGGAAAACACAATATGCCCAGGTTTATAGGGCAGGAGAGCAGCAGGAAGGATTGCTCACCATTGCAAGAGCAGATTTGCTCCAAGCTGTGCCGTGGGGTGAGAACACTGAGTCGGGCAGTGCTGTAAGTAGACATCATGCCTGGATCCAGCTGAATGGTTTCCTTGCAGACACGGTGGGCGCAGTCTGACCCATGGCACGGCACATGAATTGCTTTCTTCATCCGGAGACCAACCAGTTGGTCCATCTCCCCAGCTGACACAGTGATCTTATTAGCGAGGACCCGAGGCTCATACAAGGAGCCGTGTGGCTCTCCAACAGCCAAGAGCAGGTCCACTCCATCAGAGGTAGCTGCAGGCTGTAAGCTGGCCATGTGGATGTTCTGGCGCCGGGTGACAAGGATGTTGCCCAGAAATCTCTGCAAGTTGCGCCAATGGTCCCCCACAAACTCCTCAGGGGAGAGATGTCGGAAGTGTAGCACCACCGCCTTGTCCAAGGCCTCTTGTGTGAAGCACCACACGTGGACATTGACGCTGGTGGTGGCTGTGAACGTACCATCGCTGACTGTCACGTTCAGAAGGTAGTGGCCATGGGGGAGCTTGTCCCCAGCAATGATCTTCCCATCTGCAGCCCCAACAGAGAAGAGTCCCTTCTGGGGCACTTCTGCCACCAAAGTGTACACCAGTGTGTCGTGGGGGTCTCGGTCTGTGGCATGGATCTTGCCCAGAACACCACCTCGGAAAGCTTCCTCGTTGGTGGTGATGAATATTTCCAGAGGGAGGGCTGAGGGGGCATACTGGCTCTGCTCAGTCACTTGGATGTTTATAAACGCAGATGAGGACAAGGGAGGGATACCGCTGTCGGAGACCTGTCAAGGAGAACAGAAGGATCTGTTATAGCCACAGGCTGACTTACTGTCACCTCACCTGACTGGACGGGCTGATAAGGTCTTGTGAAGGAAGAGTGCCTTGCAGGTAGCAGTGGGTGGAAGCTGTCAGGTAACGGGCTGGGAATGGAGAAGGAATGGGAAATATTGGCAGCATTGTTGGACCTCTGCCTGGAGATGGCACCAGGGAAATTCCTTCCAGCATGGAGACTGATTGAGACCTTCTGTTAGTGGTGGGGTCGCACTCATTTCCATGTGTGCTCATCATTAGCTCAGGCACACCTGAGCAGTTCTGATTTCCTGAGGATTAATCATCTTTAGAGATATTGCCAACCTTTGGGGATCCATCCGTAACTGAGTGTACAAAGCTACAAAGCAGTTACACACATCAACACATTTGCTCACCTTCTGGGCCATTTAAGCCCATCTCCCACCTGTGACAGTGTCTGTCTAGCATGAGTCAAGGAGCCTCAAAATAGAAAATGTGAATAATCAGATTATAGAATAAGTTTCTCCCTAATCTTAGGCAGTTGATGGTTGAAATCTATAATACAGTAGTACCTAGCTCTTAGAACAACTACTATTACTGAAGAAGTATGTATTTTACATGTTGTTATCCTTTTGTTTTGCTACTATTCTTACTGATAACACTGAAAAATAATTAATTCACTCTGCAACAGTAGAAATCCTCTTTGAAGAGGAATTTAAACAGCTTCTTAAGAGACAAGGATAATTGGAGAAAGTTTGTAGGACCAGATCCAGGTCTCACTTTAAACTGGAAGTTGCTAGAATGATGCTGGGAAAAGCATCTAAGAAAACTGACAAAGTATTTCTCATTATCACATTATCTGATTTTATCAATGCAGAAGCTGTCCCCTGCTTCTTGTGCATAAACTGTGTGGAGAAATGAGCTCTGAGGCTGGTTCCAAGCTGCATAATTTGTGCCTGGATTGGGTTTCTCCAAAGCCAGAAATGTTTGCATCCAGCTGTGTGATCCTAATTTTGTTACTACTTAACCTAGCTGGGGGATCCAGATACCAGGACAGCAAGGCAGGCTCTACCTGGACTTGTAGTAGGTACTGTTCCTTTATTCTTCTGTTCAGGACAGATGACGTTACCAGCAGACCATTTTGGGTGACATCAAAAGCCTTCCCGTCATTGCCCTGGGTGATGTGGAATGAGTACGGTGGTCCATTTTCTGGGGAGTCTCTGTCACTCATAATCAGCTCCAGGACGCTGGTACCAACCGGAGCATTCTCCTGAAATGGAGAAAGATGTTAGTGGAGGAAAGCAAGCAAAGAGAAAAGAACCCACATGGAAACAAATCCTATACCCCATGTGCATCTCTCTTATACACAGATTGAGACTCTTGCCAGCAATGGCAGAGACCCAGTGGTGGCAAGAGACTGCCTTCCATAGCATTACCTATGTGGCAGCTAAGCATAGACAGTTGAACTGATGTCCTTTCTTTCCCCTTAAGTCATGCCAGCACAAGTACAGATGAAAGCATGTTTTGTCTTTCTTTCTGAGTGCGTATAGTTATCTTGAGTCAAAGTGACAACTGGGCTGCATCTAGCAGACACGATGATGCTTGACCGTGTGCTTGGGCCTGCTCTTTATGTTGTGATGTAGACATGGTCAATTGCAAGGGAGAAAGGGGCTGCACGTCAGGCTTGGGAAGTGTGAAAACCTCTGCACTCTCTGCACTGAAAGGACAGGAGGTGCCTGAAACTATTGGAAACTAAAAATGGCATCTGTTGGCAGAATATCTGCCCCTGCAGATGCTCCCAGTTCTTTGTGGCAATAAGCACAATGCAACAGCATGCTTTATCACTGTCTCACCCCTCTGCAGCCCATGTGTGAGTACCTTAGTACCCTGAGACGGACTGGGAGAACAAACCACCTCCTGGCTTACCTGCACCACCACACTGTAGTTGAGCTGGAAGAACCGGGGAGGGTTGTCATTGACATCAGACACGTGGACACGCACAGCAACATCGCTGAACTGGGCAGGGTGGCCGTTATCCATGGCTCGAACGGTCAGGGAATAACTGGGGATCTGGAGGATTTGTAGTGCATGATTACTTGGAGAAATGGAGCAATGGTGGGGTTTTTTATGTAGACTTACTCTGCTGCAGCTTGTGAAATGCTTGAGGCCATGCATTGCACCATGACAATAGCTTTGCCCTTGGCTAAGGCTCTGCATCCATAAATCTCAAAGCACTTTGGAAAAGAAAATCAGCCTCACCATAGTTTTGCAGAAAGGAAACAACTTGCCAAAGATGGATGAGACCAAGCTGGGTAAACATCTGTCAATAGTGGTTTGAGCTGCTACTGTTTTATGAATGAGAGATTGTCCAGATGACCTTTCCATCTCTTACCCATACCTGTTTTCTGTAATGCTCTGATGCAGAGCAGCAGAAACCAACCATGTTGGTTTCCAGTTTGGGGCTGACTCTCACCCAACCAGCTTGAAGTACCAGTGGAGCAGACCAAAGCTCAGAGTTGTGACCACTGAAGGTTGTATTGCCTTCCCTAAAGCCCAGCCTTCCTACAGCAGTATCTATGAGTCTAGAAAATGAATGAATGAAAGGCTTGTCTTCTGCTTACAGTATTATGAATAGATCATTCAGAAAACAGGAAATAACTGAATACACTTTGCTCCCTCAGTCTTTTGGGGCACATCTGTTTTAGGCTTCCTGTTCCCATTCTGTTGAACTCACCTCCTCCCTGTCCAGATGCTTGGCAATGCTGATTTGCCCGCTTTTGGGTTGAATGGCAAAGTGTCCCAGCGGGTTCCCTTCCACAATTGAGTATGTAATCTGATTGTTCATTGCTCCATCCAAGTCATCAGCTGACACCTGTTAGGAGAAAAAAAGCTAGGATCCTTGGCCAAATAAGTCCTTGCCATGGAGGAATGGGAGTAGGACCCTCCTTGTCATTTAAGGATGTTGGTTTGAGCTTGTCTCAATTGAAGAGGAAGAAGGAAGGTGGTTTACATAAATGTCATTCATTAGGTTTTTTTTCAAGACCAAACTTAACACAGCTACAACAAAGAAAAGTAAAGTGCAAAAGAAGAGTAAATAATGCATAGCACAAGTAAAACAATAGGTAAAGGTTTGTGATCATACCGTGAGGATGATTTCTCCAACTGCAACATCCTCCCGGATATCAGCAAAGTAAGGGTCTTGGATGAACTCTGGTGCATGGTCATTGATGTCGGTTATATTGATCACCACCATGGTCACATCACTGAGAGAAGCTGAGCCCATCCTCGTGCCCTCAATGGATAAGTAATACTCATGACTCGCTTCAAAGTCCAAGCTCCCATTTATGTATAAGGCACCTGTGTTGGCAGATGGAAAGAAAAGGACAGAAGATACTTTGAGTGAATGGCACATAAGGTTTCTTGGAATACTGAAGATATATTGAGATGAATGTCAAACTGCCAGCTGAGAAGGTGCTGGCTAACATTGGCCTTCTCTGGTTAAGTCAGAATACTGAGAGTCATGGCATCCCTTAATACAAACTCTATTTGAACTGATTCTGTCATAACCTGCCTCACTCTGGTATCAGATGAAAGAAACTTTAATTCTGGAATGTCTACAAAAATCTTGATTGGAAGAGATCTGGGACAAAATAGGGTGAGAGTCCAACAGTGCTATTGAAAGCTGTGACCAAGGCAGTAGTAGACAATCACTGAACTGTGTCATAGGTAGGATGAAAAGTTGTGCGATGTAGATGCAGAGTTGTACAGGAGAAAAAGGTGTGGAATGACATGCTGTGATTTGTGAGGCTAGAGATGCAACATTGAAAGAAGGTTTTTAATATCAAAAATGAGAGAAGAACATGTACTGAAGACATAAAGCAGAAGTGATAAAAAAGAAGCAGGTGACAGAATGTGCCTGTGTATTTTGCTGCTTTCCTGGGTTCAGCACTGAAACTGTCACAAAACTATTCTCTGGAAATGATGTTCTGTGTCTTGTAAGATGTACAAACTAATTAGAAGATTGGTGTGGAAATATTAGCAAGAACCTTGGGGGCAGAGAAGCTGAGGAAGGTGCTGTGGATGAGAATGTTGCAGCCAAGGGCAGAGGGCCATTGATGATGGAGCCAAGGACTTGTTTCAGGGAGCTAACATTTGCCTATAGGTAACAGTTCTTGTCAGACTGCTGTGCAAACACAGCAGTGCTTTATTTGGCTAGTAAACCTGGCTCAGCACCTGCTTGTGGTTAACAGATTAGGATTATCCACATTCATTGAGCACTACCTAATAAAGCTGCCTGTTAACCTGGGCTGCAGGTTCCTTGTGGGACCAAGATGGAGAGGCTTTAAAATGAAATCACCGTCTCCTACATTTTGAAGGAGAAAAATTTCCCCATCCAGTTCTCCATGTATTCCTCATTCCCACGAACCTGTCTCATGCTCCAGACATATAACAGGACTCTTTCCATTAATTTCAGTAAGATTTGGGTCACTCCTTAAGTGATTTAGCTGACAAAATTTAGGGTAGAAGACTGTATTCCCTACCCTTGTGGTGGGCAGAGGCAGAGAGGAGCAAGCCAAATGGGGAAGAACCAGAGAAGACACATACAAAGACAGCCTTTGATGTTGGGTCAACCTAGACCTGCTTAGGCATGAGATTGTCTTACCTGTGTTTGAGTTGAGCTGGAATTTCCCATGATCATTGCCATTCACAATTTCATACTTGATCTCTGTGTTTTCTGCATTGTCCCTTGTCAAGGCTGACAAATTGAGCACCTCTGTACCTACAGCCACGTCTTCTTTTACCATGGCCACGTATTCAGGGGCCAGGAAAACAGGCAGGTACTCATTTAGATCCACAACGGAGACAGTGACAGTGCCAAGAGCAGAGAGGGGCTCCGGGGTGCCCCGGTCGGTGGCACAGACTGTCAGCTCAAATGCTGAGTGCTGCGAATCCTTCAGAGGCTTTTCCAGACGGATCACCCCTGTGGTTTCCTCAATTGAAAAGTGTCCATTGGCAGAATCAGACAGAGAATAGACCACCTCAGCATTGAGACCTGGAAGGATAAGGGACAGGCTGCAGTAATTCATGGGCAGGAATGCTGATGGGTTTATATATTTATTTTTAATCTATTAGGACTATCTGCACTCAATGACCTTAAATTCCTAGGGAAAATGAAGGCTGTATGAACAACAAGTGTGTCCCTGCCTATTTGTAGGTACAAACATATAGCCACCCTGAGCATCATCCATCAGTATCGCCTGCCTGCATTTAATGGTGCTTCCCATTTTTTGTTTCCTTTATTTTAAACATAATTTCCCTTCATATCTGCTTCCAAAGCAGATAAATAGGATCTTGCTTCTCTGTCACTGTAAATTCAGTCTCTGCTGGAGAGGTTTACTGGAAGTTCCTTTTTTAGGAGCTTTACCTATGATTCTGAGAATCCTTTCGTCTTCACAAGGACCTCTCCATCCATATAATTTACACTATAAAGATTTAAAGCTCCTTTTTCCTTATGATGCTCATTCTCAACCTCCATCTTTACTAAAGCTTCTGTCCAGTTTGGGTTCCAGACAAATTGTGTGTGACGGTTTGCAACGTGGATCAGTTACAGTCACTGAGCATGTGCTCAGTCTGTCTCTGCATGATTCTACAGATATTGTACTACTACAGGGTCACAGAAATGCTGATGCCAGCCTGCTATTCAAGAAGATGTCAGCAATGAGATCCAGGCACATCTTCACCAAGATTCAATCATCTATGCCCATTGCTGTAGCCCTTCCCTAGCATTCAAAAGTTTCTATTCAGGATGAAAGATGAACTCTACTAAAAAGTAAATCCCATTCTGACTCACCTTCATCAAGGTCTCTGGCAGCAACCACGGCGATGGGTGTCTTTGTTGTGGTGTTGTCAAAAACAGCCACAGCACAATGACTAGGGAAGAATTTTGGTGCATTGTCATTCGTGTCCTCTACAATCAGGGTTATATCTGCCTGGCAGGAACGGCCTCCACCGTCAGTCGCTTTGGCAACAAGATGGTACATAGGTTTCTGTTCACGGTCGAGAGGTGCAGATGTGGTCAGCTCCCCTGTTGGAGAGAATAGGAGATGGTCTTGTCTCCTGCAACTACAGCCGCAGCCTGGGAGAGCTCAGAGAGGTTCAAGCACGCTGCCTCCCTGGCTGAACCGTGGGAGACAACAGACAGGGTTTGAACACCGTTTGTAATCCAGCTAATAGCAGTGATGTGCCCACACCACGCTGCTCGGAGCTATTCTCGGATCACTGCCAGCCACTGCCCTGGCAGGGCTTGGCACGGGGAGTCCTGCAAGTTGGGCTCAGCTTCATGCAAGAGATGCCGTCATGGGATAAAAGTGTTCCTATATAAACTGTACTTCTAAATGCCTTTATAAACCCCACTGCACTAAGCTTTCTGCAATGGAATGAACACCAAGTAATCTCTAGAATGATCATCATGTCCTTTGGGCAAATATACTATCCAAGAACTGATAAAATGTTTCTTAGAGTTCAGAACTTGTGTCTTTGGCTCAAGCCAAATACTTGCTGATCTCTCCTCCTTGAGACCCGGCTGTTAGCAATAGTGTCTGCCCTTCATTTTAACAATGCCAGTATTTGTAAAGAAAGCCAGCAGGAAGATGCAGAGCTCCCTCCTCTATACCATATTGCAATAAACCTGCCTGTTTGCCATTCCATCCTAGCTTGAGAGACTTGGAATGAACAGTCCTTTTGTCTGCTCAAGAGGAGGCAAGTGTTGAGACAGTCTTGGGAGTGGGTGAAGAAGAGGATGAAAGCATCCTTTATCCTACTCTCACCTGTATGTGGGCCCAGCCGGAACTCCTCTGCGCCAGGGCCATGGAGGCTGTATGTTATCTGGGCATTGCTGCCGACGTCGGGGTCAGTTGCTGATATCTTCAAAATGAAGAGACCCGGCAAAGCATCTTCAGAGACTCTCCCAGTGTAGAATATCTGGTAAGGACAAAGCCGTCATTGGCTTCTGAGCCATCTCCAAAATACCTTCATCCCACATAGGGGGGAACGGACTAGCAGAAGCTTTGCAGAGAAGGATGAACCATGTGGTTTATAGGGGAACACAACGTGCCTCGCTGCTGGCTGCTGGGGTGTGGACCTGGACCAGTGAGCTCATTTCACACAAGCCTTTGAATCTCCTTTGGGAAGTAACCACATCTGTTCTTTCTCACCATGGGTAACATTCATACCAGTGATCAGCTCTCTACAGTAGCAAAACTCCTGATGGGAATCTCTCGGCTTAGCAGGATATAAAACTCAGTAATTTACATGCCCCTACCCAGGAGGTTTCCTGGCATTGTTTATCTCCAAAAATTATCCTTCATAATGCTTAGGCGCTCACTTACTGCTGGCAAACATGCTTGGAGGCTAGATTTAATGTTCTCACTTGACATGCAGCTTAATTAAAATTGCTAAGTATAATCAAAGCAACAGGATCGTGTGAGAAGAATTATGACAAGCCAAACCCTCTTAACATGCTCTTATTGTTCTTTCTTCCTTGCTACTGTGTTCTCCCCTTCCCAGACGCTCTCCTTGTGCCCCCAGTGTCCCAGGACATATGTCTTACCTGGCCACACTCAGGGCTGTTGTCATTGATATCCAGAACAAAAATTTCTACTTCAGTGGTAGCCTGAAATTTCCCATCAGAGGCCATAACCTTGAGGAGGTATTTGTCTGTATCTTCTCTATCCAGAGGCTTCTTGGAAGAAATTGTCCATTCTCCCTCAATTTGGTTCACTGTGAACTGCCCCAGTACATCTCCATCTAGAAGGAGACAGGAGGGAAGGAAAAGAGGTGTTTGAAGTGCTGAAAATCAGAAGTGGTGAGGAAAGGGGATATAGATGTGCCCACTGCTGGTCCCGTAGGAGATGTGGAGGGCCTGCAATGGTGACACAGGATGGGCACTGGTGTTGTATCAGGCTGGTGAGGAACATTTGGTCTTCCTCACAGCACAGCTGAGAAATACCCTGCCTGTTTCAGTTATTCACTATCTGCATATTACACTGGAAGGAGGAAACAACTCCTGATGGTAAAAATGTCTCTGTAACGTTCTGCACACCTGCATATTCATTGCTTCAAACCCACACTGTCTCACCTTCCTAAAGCGTGTCAGTCTTTCTTGGCGCATGCTCCTAAAGGGATCTGAGAGTTGCAAATACCCTGCAGACATTGGTTGAATCTTACTGTTACAGTTCTGTGTAGAGTTGTACTTCCTTTTAACCTACAGATGTATTTAATATATAGCTACGCTTTCTGGGGCTACTTTTTCATTCTATAAGAGCCAAATGATGAGAGACAGGGAAATCCAGACTAGGCAGGCTCTCTGGTCCACCAGATTCAAGCTGCTCCTACTTATGTGACACAGAGCAGATTTTAAATGGGTGGATGTTGGCACTGGAGAATCCTTCTCTTCTGGCAAGGATCTGGTGTCCTCTGCTGAACCCATGCCATTGCGCAGAAGGAGAGAGCACATTAGGTGATGGAAGGCAATGAAGGGAGTTGGCTGCAGGGCTTGTTTGTGTTAGACTCTGAAGGGCCTTGTACATCAGGGTAAATTAAATTCACCCTCTTTCTCCTTTCATTTACACTGTGGTGATGAGGTGGTGGAACTGGAGGCGCGATGAGGCCTCTGCTAGCTCTTCTTCTGATGCTGGGACACTCCAGTCTATGCTCAGATTTAGTTTCTGTGTATTTGAAATCAATGCATATGAACAATGGGGAGCTAGGCTCTGTATTCACCATGTCCTTTCTTTTGCTGCTGCGCTATACTGCAATTGTATTTATATGTTTATGGGTGGAGTTTGACCCATGCTTGTAAGTACCTAGTAAAAGAGCACCTGGTATTCACCACTAACATAAGTGTGCATTCTCTCAGGTTTAAAGTAATTGGAAGTTCCTACTACTTGTAAGATGGCAGAAATGCAAATACATAAATGGATTGAATATTTCCCCCCAAAGGCCTGTAAATAGCTGGGCATGTCATAAACCAATTGAAAGTACCAGCATTCTTCCTCTGTTTCGGATGGTTACAGTAATAGATAACAGGCTGCAGCATGACCTGGCTACATGTTTTGACCCTGAAGGGTCCGTATTTGAGTTTGAACGAACATTTTAATTTGAAATATCTGTTCCAGGTCTGAGAAAGACCCTTTGGGGTCAAAAAGTACCATAAAATCAAGCTTCTACTTGCGCAGATGCACAACAAACATTCCAGTGTAACTTTGTTGTTGTTGTTTTGCAGCAGTGGTTAGCTTTAGCTGGCACAACTGATGTTTCAGGGATGCAAGAGTCATCTTTTAGTATTTCTCATTAGCCAAAGCCATCACTAAGATTGACATGACAGTTTCAAATATCCATGAGTATGCATGCAGAGTGGTTAACTTCAGCCTTCTGAGGTCTGCTTGTTTATTAAGTCAGTGTCAAAGTGGCTTCACAGGAAAGACATTTAATACCAGAAAGTTATAAGCATCCTATGTGCATATATATAGTTATTAAGAAATAAAGGCAGGCTGCACATGTGTGATGTGTGGAGTGACTGCACCGTTTGCAGGAGAAAAAGCTGGGTCAAGGAACTTAAATGCAGATCACAGTATCTATGTGAGAAAAACTTTCCTTTCTGCTGTACCACCGCTTCTGTCTTTCCAATAGGAATTACAATTACACCACCTTAATTATTCCTCTGTTAAGAAAGTGTAAATAAATGTATTTACAGTACTGTGTAATTACTTACACATATTCATTTGTTTATTTCTAACTAAATAGGACGATTCAGTGGTGAGATACTTATTATAATGATGATTCCACCCACTGCACTTAATTACTATAGAGTTTTGGATACCCCAGACTCATTTAATTGTCATGAACTTATGACAGAGCTCGGGCTTCATCTCCTGCTTCTGATAGGCCTGTCAGTATAACGCTATTTCTGTGTCTATATTCTGTAAGACAAGGTATCAAATCCTTGCTCTGAGCTGATACTCTATTCTTCATCACTAACTATTTAAAGCCAGGTAAAACTCACCAGTTATGTAGCATGTGACCCGGCGGTTGTGCTCGGAGATGTCTGCATCGATGGTACTCAGTGTGACAACCACTTGCCCTGGCTCCGCGTTCTCGATTACTGATCCTTTATAGAAGTCTGAGGTGAACTGTGGGGCATTATCATTGTCATCAGAGACAGTGACCTCCACCAGGGTTTGGGAAGAGAGCTGGACTTTCCTGCCATGGTCAGTGGCCACCACATAAAACCGATAGGTGTCCTGATCTTCGCAGTCCAGCTCTTTCAGTGTGGTGATCCACCCACTCTCACCATCAATGGTGAAGAGTCCTCGCAGGTTGCCAGATTCTGCTTCCAGACTGTAGGTCACTTGTCCATCACTTCCCATGTCCTGGTCGATAGCTGTCACCTGAATCACTGTGGTTCCTGATGGCATGTTCTCCATGACAAAGGCTTTGTAGGGATCTGCCTCAAAAACAGGTCTGTTGTCATTGACGTCCTGCACTTGGATGTTCACAGAGACCAGAGAGACCAGCTCCGTCTCCTGATGTGAGCAGTGAGCCATAACATCAATCTGGTACCACTTGGTGGTCTCGTGATCCATGGCCTTTTTGACTTTCAAAGCCCCTGTTCTTTCATCCAGTGTGAACACCTCATCCTTGTTGCTTTCTGTAGTGGTTCCCTTCACCAGGCTGTATATGATGGGATCCTCTGCAAAAGCTTTGACTGATCCAATTTCTGATCCCTCTGGAAGATCCTCAGATGCAGAGAATGTATAAAGGGGCTCAGAAAACCTTGGTAATGTCACTTCCCTGGGGACAATCTGAAGATTCACTGGGACAAGGGAGTTCCAGTGAGGGGGTCTGCCATCTTCAGCTTTCACCTTGAAGTTAAAGGCTCTGTTTTCCAAACCAACAAGGCTCTCCTTGACCTTAACAACCCCAGTGGCAGCATTGATCTCCACAAGGTCTTCTGCCACGTCTTCCACAGAATCAACAGAGTAAATGACATCTGCATTTGCACCTTCATCAGCATCATAAGCCAGTACCTGGATGACAGGGGAGCCTTTACTTACATTGGACTGGATGGACAGTGTGTATTCAGAGGCTTTGAACCGAGGTGGGTTGTCATTCTCATCTGTAAGGATTATTTTGACAGTGCAGAACGCCACCTTCCCACCTCCATCCTTAGCCATGACTTTAATGGCAATGACTCTCTCTGTTGAATTTTCCCTGTCCAGTTTTTGCAGGGTGGAAATACAGCCTTTATTGTCTATGGAGAACTTCTCATGGGCAAGTTTATTTATGATGGTATAGTCTATGGTGCCATATGGGCCACCGTCTGGGTCAATAGCCAGCAGCTCTATCACTTTGGTACCTATCTCAGCATTTTCTGCCAGCTCTGCCTCATACACATTCTGCCTAAAAGAGGGGCTGTATTTGTTGGCATTGGTGGTGTTGATATACACAGGCACAGTGCTCTTGAAAACTCCATCTGAAGCAGAAACTCTGAGGTTGTAAGAGGATTCCAAGTCCTTTTTGCACCGGTTGAACATGGATATTATTCCCGAAGTGCTGTTGATAGTGAAATGCCTATTGTCATTGCCTGAAAGTATCACATACTCCAGTCGGTTGGTGTCTCCACTGTCGGGGTCGAGAGCCTGGACTTTGATCACAATGTGCCCACATGTAGCCATTTCACTTATCTTGGCTTCATACTGAAGCTGGCTGAACTCAGGGGGGTTGTCATTGATGTCTGTCACATCTATGATCACCAGGGCATCGCTGCTAAGTGGAGGATTCCCATGATCTGCAGCTCTTACTTTCATGCGAAACTGCTGATTTTTCTCATAATCAAGTGGTTGAGCTGTTGTTATTTGTCCTGTGCTGGCATCAATATTGAAGAACTTGGTAGCATCTGAACCATCATCCAAGATCTGATAGGAAACCACTTTGTTTCTGCCTGAATCCTTATCAGAAGCAAAGAGCTGGATAACAGGGGTTTGTGCTGGCAAACTCTCTGAGACAGACGCTGTGTAGATGACCTGAGAAAATATGGGGGGGTTGTCATTAATGTCCTCTACCTCCACCTCTACTCTGGCTTCTGAATAGGATCCTAGTGCTGTGTCTGTGGCTCTAACCGTGAACGTGTGTTTTGTCTCTAGCTCATAGTCCAGCTGCCCTGTGACAGTGAGGACACCAGTCTTGAAGTCAGTGCTAAACAGTTTCAAGGAGTCTTCTTCCACAATGTTGTAGATGAGGCGCAAGCCCTCAGGGCTGCGAGCCTGCATGTGGAGGATGGATGTGTACAGGGGGATGTTTTCGGGCACCTTCACTCGGTAGTACAAGCTTTGGAACAGAGGGTTGGATTTGTTCCTCACGCTGATCACAACCTCCTCTTCAGCATGGAGGGGAGGCTCGCCTTTGTCCTTAGCAATGACTCGGAGGTTGTATTTATTTAAAGCTTGATAATCAAGAGGCTTCTTAAGGGAGATGTCTCCTAGGTAGGGGTCAATCCAAAAGTATTTGTAGTCCTCTGCAAATGAGTAGGTAATGGCTGCGTTATCCCCTATGTCTTTGTCTGTTGCTGACACCTGAAAAAGTACATCACCTGGCTCTGTGCCGTCCTGCACCGAGGTGTAATACGGCACGTTCTCAAACTGCGGTGGATTGTCATTGACATCCTCTACATAAACCTTGACTGTGGCTTGGGACACTCTTGGTGGTTTCCTATTGTCCTTCACTTCCACAGCTACCTCGTGCATGTCTTGTGTTTCACGGTCAAATTTGACACCCTTGGTCTGGAGTACTCCAGATGCCTGGATCATTTTGAATCTTTCCTTTCCATTCAAAAGTGAGTAGAAAAGTGGTTCATTTAGCTGATATCCCTTGACCCCAAGAATGGTGAGAGTCTTCTCATCGGTAGAGTTCTCCATCACAGTCGCTGTATATACTTCTTGATCAAATTTTAAGCCCGTACCTTGTGCTTGAGTTAAATTCAGCTTAACCAGAGCAGTACTTTTATATAAGCCATCACCAGCTCTGACCGTGAGTTCACGATAGCTTCCAAGGCCAGTAGCATTAAGAATGGAGATAAGACCTGTCAGTGGGTGAATATAGAAAGCATTATCAAGGTTCCCTTCCACGATGCTGTAGGTCACCTCTGAATCTGCATCTGTTGCCCGCACTGACAAAAGCTCCATCCCTGAGTGGGCAGGTAGCAAGACAGAAAGCTCATAAGTGTCTTTGAGAAAGACTGGAGGTGAGTCATTCACATCTTTCACATGGATCGTCACCTTGGCTGGCTTGGATGCAAATAAGCTGGGACTTCCACTGTCATGCGCATGTACACTGAAGTGGAAAACTGGGGTGAGTTCATAGTCTATGTCAGCACGAGTGGTCAGTGTCCCTGTGCTGGGATCTACTGTGAAATATTTCAGTGCTTCTGGTTCCAAAATCTCATAGACCAGCAAAGCATTGGAGTCTTGATCAGCATCTGTTGCATGGGTCACGAGTGGAGCATTGCTTTCATCCAGAACCATGCTTTGTGATGGAGCATTCTCCATGATCCAGCCAACGAAGGAAGGCTTAACGAAGATGGGCACATTGTCATTCTCATCTATGACGTAAATAAGTACCACCGTGTCCATAAATGCTCCAGCCATGTTGGTGCCACGGACTTTCAACTGGTAAAAAGATACCTGCTCAAAATCTAAGCTCTTCTGAGTGGAAATAAGGCCGGACTGATAGTTCATGGAGAACACTCCATCTCCATTTCCATCTTTTATTTCATAGCTGACTGGTGACAAGCTTGTGGCTGAGACCTGGATAAGAGGAGAGCCAACAGCAGTGGATTCACTGATCTCTGTGATGTATTCGGCCTCTGGAAATTTTGGAGGGGTGCGATCAGAGGGTCGGATGCGGACATGTACTGTAGCAGAATCTTTAAGCTGGGGGAACCCCTGATCTTCTGCCTTTGCAATAAGAGTAAATCGCTCCTGCCTGGATGGGTCCAGTTTCTGGGCAACAGTAATAATTCCAGAATATGGGTCGATGCTAAAGAAACCTTCCCCATTACCTGCAAGAAGAGAAATTACAAAGTGAAGAATGTAGACACCCTTTGTATTTTCTGTACCTCTTTTCCACAAATGCTCCTGCCTTCAGACCTAATTAACATCTGCTACTTTCACTGGGAGACAATAATCTTCATTAATTTCTAAATAAGTTTAATTCTAAGAACAATGCACCCATTGAGATCTATGAGATAACTTTCAATTCAATCAAAATGTAAATTAGAGATAAATACCCTTCTAATTTGAGCATATTTAGTGGTGGCAGAGCATGTATTGAAGCTTTTGCCTCGTGTGCAGAACATGGTAGCCCAGACTGTACTAGTTCTTTCAAGCCCTGTCATGCTTATAATTACCAATACTTCAGGAGCAATTAAACTCCTCAGTCCTTGATCTAAATTGCACTGAGAAAGATGGAGCAAAGGATGGTTTGTCTCCTGCAAAGAATTTGCTTGCTAAACAGGCAGTGTGGCACAGCCATAAATACTTTCTTAACCTTTAGAATGAATGATAAAATACTTGCCCACTGAGCTTGTACGACCCAAAACCACCATCAACCAATGCCGAGAGGGTGCTTACCATGCCTCAAGAATGTATTTCTTGGTAGAAATGGTGGAAGTGATGATGACTGTTGTGGGAATCGGAGTGCTTTTGTCTAACAACTGAATGGGGATCCCTCCCTCAGTTCCCATGGATGAGAAGAGAGGATTTTAAGTTGTTCTAACTTGTCACTTTTTTTCTTAGAATTGTGACTCAACATGGAACTGTATTCTTAAGAAAGATGCTAGTAATATTCCATAATATGAAAATTACCTGCTCACTCTATATTTTCTCTAGGATAGCAAGAAAATCACATTTAAGAACTGTGCAGCCATTTACTGTTCATTGCAACAGCTAGAGAAAGCTGGTCAACTCTCTGGCCACCCATTAGAGCATGGAAATGCAGGCATGTTCACAGCCTAAACAATCTTGTTGCATGGCTCTCACCTGCCTGAAGGGAGTAGTGGATTTCAGCGTTGGCTCCTTGGTCCTGATCCAGGGCTCTGACTTGTACAACCTCTGTGCCCACCACTGCTGAGTCCAGCACTTCTGCTTCATAATGGATGCTGCTGAACTGCGGAGGGTGGAGGTTGCTGCTCTCCACACGGATGGTGACTCGAACAAAGTTCCTCTTGATGGGGACCTCCTGGTCTCGTACCTGAAGGACAGAGGAAGAGCAGGTACGGTCACACTCACAGTAGTAACCTTGCCTGAACAGGCTTCCAGGTAGCTCATCAGGACTCTCACAGAGTGGTGTTTTCCCTCGGAAGGGAATGAGCCTGTAAGTTTCAGCACAAACACTCAACTTGAAACCAAACAGTCACAATTATTCACTGTACTTTCCTGTTGAAGAATGTTGTGGCTCTCCAAGGAAATCAGCAGGTGGAGAGCTCAGCACTTGGTTAGAGGGAAGCAAGGTGTTACCTAAATTTATCCAGGATGGCTCTATAGTAAAGGTTAACACCCTGCTTTCCTCTTCCCTGTTGCTCTAGACTAATCCTCCCTCAAAGACTACAACCAGTTTTAATTTCTCCATATATCCCGGCCAAGCTGATGGACTCAGCAGGGTGTGCCTAGGACTCACCATCACTGTTAGGGTGTGCTGAGGCATGGGATGGGAGCTGAAGCCTTCCGCTGTTGTGAGGACCCCGCTACTTGGATCCAGCTGGAAAAGTCTTGTGCTTTTGGGGTCCATGCTGCCATGGATGGTGTAGATGAGCCCCTTGCCTTTATCCTTGTCTGTTGCACTGACTCGAAGGATTTCCCTTCCTGAGGGGGTATCTTCAGGAATCCTTATTTCATAATGGCTCTGCAGGAACTGGGGACGGTGCTGGTTGATGTCAATCACATGGATAAATGCCTGTGGGGGACACAGCATGATGAGAGCAGCAGAGACATAGGAGCAACCTGACTTACGCAGCCATGTCAAATCCCAGCTACCAATTCCTCTTGGGTGTAGCCGTTCTCTTGTAACCATCACAGCTTTCTAACTCTTGGTGCTTTGCCATGCATGGTGACTGGGAACCTTTTTGTCCTTCTCCCCATGGTGCGCCTGCTGTGCCTTCCCTTAGTGAGTTTCAGTTTGCTTCCTCTCATTTTTTAATCTCTCCAGTCTGGCAAGCCATTCAGACTGAACGTGCCTGCACTTGGCATCACAGCCTGCCATGAAAAGTAGCAGTTGCTCAGTGGTGGTGCCAGCTTTGCTGGCTGGTGCCTCCACACCAGCCCTCATTAATTACACACCAGAAAGCTGGCAGAGAGGGGGTGTTTGGTAAAGGCAGGAAGGGCTGGCCTGTCTTAAGAGCAGCACATGGAGAAGGTATGCAGAAGCAAAGTCTGTAGTCTATAATTTTCAGCCAAATCTTCCCCTTTGTGTTTATCAGCAAACCCCTGTGAATGGCCAGGCTGAATCCTGCCTGCAACGTCACCTAGTTCCTTCTGTTTGGTCTCCAACCCTGACTGTCCTGACCCCCCTATTGATGTGCTCGCTGCATCTTAGGAAGTCCCAACCAACTGTAATAATTTGCTTCCTTTGGCAAACCTGAACATGCCATGGGTGTTTTGTACAAGCAGGTTTTCTGACATCTGCTAGCAGGCTTGAGTGCCAAAACAAATGTAGGGATGAAATGCAAGGTGGCAGGGAATGCGCACCGGGCAAGATGGGGCTTTGTTTGTTTATTTGGAGCAATACTTGAAGATAGTGGAGATAGATAGCCATCCCTTAGCACTGGGTTTCATAGGAATGGTTGTGTTCCTCACTCATCATCCCCTGCAAACCTCCGCAGTGAATTCCCACTATAAGCGTCACTGACGGGTGACTCACGTTCTGTGTCTTCCTGTGCAGTGAGGGCTGGAGTTTTGGCTGCTGCTTGTGTGTGGAGAAAACGGTTGGTGAAAGATCAAGCCCTGAATATCCCTCCTGAGGGTAGGTAAAGATGGGCACATCTCAGCAGCCATTTTAGCTGGGGCTTAGAGACATGCCTGAGAGCAAAGTGCCTCCTTTCACCAGTGCTTGCTTTTCATGTGGCAACTCAGAGGACACAACAGCATCTCTTCAGTGGCACCATGTGGTCCCTGGACCTTGGTGCTGATATGTTATCAATGTTCCACGCACTAGGAGCAGCACAGGGCAGGGCCCAACCTCACTTTTTGCAGATGTGTCTGTGCTGGCTTTATATATGTGGGCAAATCCCAGGAACACCCTTGACATGGTACCATGGACCCAAGCCTGATCTAGCTGCATACGCATTTTCCTTACACCTCAGCATGTTATCCCAACCATGCTATGGATCAGCCTGAGCTACTGAGAGCAAGTTGAGGTCTAGGAGTGTGAACTGCCACCCCAGCTTGGTTGGTGGTGTGGATGTGCCCTTGTGTGCTGGCTGTGATCAGCAAGAAAGGTGCAGGCTTTCCTAGATCATTTGTGCTGTGATCATATTGTGATCATATTGTGCAACATAAAACCAAAATCTTAGCTTGGTACTAAGGAAAGATTTGGGTCACTGTGTAATGTAAGATCATAGTGTAAGGAGATTCTTGTGTCTGGCATCTGATCCAGAGCTCAGCAGAGTCAGAAGAAAGACTCCCTTTGGCATATATCCTAACTGTAGTCTTTACTAAAGAAAAAGCTTTACCTGGGTTTTGATGGTAGTGGACCCATCAGTGACTTCTACTGTCAGGTTATAGCTTGACTTCTTCCTTGCATCGAGGGCTCTTGCAATGACCATGCTGCCTGTGCTCTTTTCAATGTCAAAATCCATGTCATCGTCACCTCCTGCGGTAAGGGAGAGATGATAAAAGGAAACGGGGAAGCAATTACAGTCAGATTTCTGTCTGGAGCAAGCTGCAGGTGGAAGGGGTTCTAGGAGCTGCCTGGAGATCTGAAGGATGAGGATCTCCCCTCCAGACACCATATACAAACCACACAAAGAGCAAAAGCCCAGACATGTATGTGTGGCATGGCAGGCAATACACTTTGAATGGGGATGTGTAGGCATTCACTCTAGCTGTACCTCTTTGGCCATGGCTAGGTTGGGAACAGTGCTATAGAAGTTTTCCCAAATCTGGAAGCTCAATATGAACTGTGATAGATGGAGACAGGGAGGACATGGAGAAGCTGGACAAAAAGGTAGTCACAGATGGTGACAAAGGAGTACAAAAGGGAAGGTGAGTGAATTAGAGACAATGAGGAGGAGAAGGGGCAAGGATGCACATATGCATATGATGTCCTGGCTAGATTTACAACAGGCATATTTGATCATTGATTTATTTGCACAAGGTCTCCAGCTATGCAGCATCACATGGATCAGGGACCTGCAGTGCTGAACAATGCTCTTGCTGGCTTCTAATTCAAGGTCACACTGTGGGCATACCAGCGATGGTCTTCATTGGCACAGTTGGGTGCCTGGGAGCTACCTGAAGAAGCCCAATACTGGAACAGTTGGGGAGGCAGAAGGTGCTTCCAGGGTGAGCAGAGCCTGTTGCCTCCAACCCAGATGGCTGCGTAGTGCAGGGAACCACAGGCCTGAGCAGCTCAGCAGCAGAAGGCTGTCCCTCACACTACTGCTGTTCAGCCCTGGCATGGAAGCTCCTTTCTCATGCCTCGCTTGCTCATGGCCTGTTATTCTCTCTTGCATGTGAAATGTGTTCTGAGATATGGAGATGTAGAAGCAGTTTTCTGTATCTATCTCAGGTCTCAACTTCTCCCTTCCCAGCTATTGGATGTTCTGGATTCTGTTTTATTTCCTTACCATCTGGGAAAATCTTGGATGGTTGTTAAATCACATATTGCAGTGGTTTCCAGCCATGTGGACCACCACTTTCCTGCTTGGAAGGAGATAGAAAGAAGCAGAGACAGGAAAAGAGAGACCCATGGATGCCCTTCCCTGAGAAAAAAGAGAGGTGGTCCCTTTGCATAGTGCCAAAAGGAGAGAGATTAAAATGCTGATGATGCACCATCAACTGCAGTGACATGGCCTTTGTGCTCTGGGAAAGGTGAGCTTTTGAAAGAGGTATGAAGGCTCCTGGATCTCTGCATCACCTTCTTGGTGATGCTTTGCTTCTCTGTCAGGGAAAATGAAATCCTGTTCTCTTCCACCAGTGCAGTAACAAAGACAGCCATGAGTAGCACTTGGTGCACTAAGAATTGGCAAAGATGAGTTTGAGCACACAGGCAAGCATTCAGCAGGGAAATGATGGAACAACGTTCAAAGGAACGTACCGTTAATTCTGCAAACCCAAGCAGACACTACTAATGCCAGATAAGCCTTGCACTGATGTTGTCTGCTCCTTGTAGCACTGTATCTCTTGTTGCTTAATTGTATTTATACACCATTATCCTTCCCCAGCACAGTAACAGGAAAAACTGTTCACTCACCCAGCTACAGCTTTGTCTGACAGGGCAAGCCCTGCAGGCAGTGTCAGGGAAAGGCTGTGCGAGGCAGATTGGGGCACCACTTCAAAACACCAAATTACATGAGCACAATTGGCCCTCGTTCACAGGACCAGTTCTGCACATGTACTGCCTGATGAATCCTCTGGAGTGACAGCCCACGTCCCCTCTGCCCCAGCATCCTGTGTATTAGAGAAGGCCCTAGAGTTGCTTCATGTTTCATGTCTAAGTCATCCCTTGGGATGCTGTGAAGTGGAAGGGAGAGCACCACTATTTGGTCAGACCACTTTGTTGAGGAATCCTTCCCTTTTGGCTCCCTGTTCAGACTATGGGATGGGGCATATCTGCAATAGCTAGATACCTGGCTCCTCACAGGCTGCTTTACCACAAGCAATAGTGTCACTTGATTCCCAGGAGAGCTGAGACTGGCAGGCAATGCCTTTCATGCGACACTGGAGAACACCTCAAACACTGGCAAGTCCCACAATGTCACTTAAAGAGTGTGTTAGATAACTGCCCTTGGCATGAGCAGCTTTATCTATGGCTGTTGAAGCCTTTTGCTGTCTGTGAGAAATCCTTCCCTGTATCTCACCTCCACCTAAAGCAAACAGCTTCATTAGCTCGGGCATGTGAGTGCTGAAAGCCAAAGGGAGCTGGGGCAAAGCCTGCCAGCCACCGCTGCCCTGATCTCATTTCTGTGTCTCACCTGTGATATTAAACCACACTTGGCTGGGGCCCATTTCAATGCTGATCACTCCCACCATATGGTTTACAGGATCTGTTTCCATCACGGCAAAGTTAAAATGGGGTTCATCGAACGCTAGCGGCTCCGAGGAAGGGCCGGGCCGGGCAACCCAGCTGATGTGAAGCCGCACATGGGAGGACAGTGGTGGGCTGCCGCCGTCTGTTGCCTTGACCTGCCGGGAAATGCACATGCAATCAGGATTTAGCCCATAGGAAACTACTTCTCCCACCCACCAGGAGTTTCAGGTCTGAGCGTTGCCAAAATCCCACAAAACACATCTTGACCCAGTGTCCCATGCTCTGGCTGATTCCAAGGTAGAGCCATGAAACCCAAATTCCTCTTGACCATCAAGTAGAGCTGCCAAGCTCAATCCACAGCAGAGACCTGGATCACAAGTCTTGCTGCAAGGACTCGCAGAGTGTGGGAGGGCTTTAAACCTGTATCCAAGCCCCATGGTCTGATCAGACTGCCAAGTGGAGGCAGCAGTGAAACCCAAAGACAGTTCAGGCCTAGGTCAACATCCATAGGGGATCATGGATTGTTGTGCTCATCTCTGAGTAGGCTGGACAGTTAATTTTACGTTTATTTTCCATTCTTAATAGCTTCTCACCTTCTGTATTTCCCAAAATTCCCTCCTAGTTTCTCTCCCTGTAACCCAAATCTCTTTAAGCTCTCCTCCCACTGCTGCATTTTCTCTATCTCTTTCCTTTTATATTCTCTGTTTCTCCAGCCTTTCCTCTCTTTCCCTCTCCACCCATTTCTTCCCAGTGTCTCTCTATGTTTCCCTCCCCTCTCACCGTGAGTATGTTGTATTCAGAGGCAGGGAAAGCTTTCCTGGAGAACACCATGCCGGTTGTGGGGTTGATGGTGAATATCCCTTCCTCCTCCTCCTCGATGGTGTAGGTGATCTGGCTGTTCTGGCCCTGGTCACGGTCTGAAGCAATCAGCCTGTACACCGGCAGTGGTGTCTCTGAGGCATCTCTCTCGGGGAGCTGCACCATGAAGAGCTTGTGGGGGAAACTGGGAGGGCTGTCGTTGGCATCCAGGACTTGTATCACGACTCTGCTGGTGGACTTCAAGGTTGGCTCTCCATTGTCGGATACAGCAACCTGCCAGCAAGGAAAGGAATTAGGTGACAGAGCTCTTTGTCATTACCTAGGACAAGAGCAGCCTTCACCCTGATGGACAATGACTAAACTAAGGGGGTTGGTATGGATCTGTATTTGTACCTCAACGTTTTCAGAGCCATTGCTCCTCTCTGTAGGGTAAAATCTGATGGCTGTGGCTGGCAGCAAGGCTTGTGCATACACAGGGAGATGTGAATGCAGGGGTCCTGCTTGCAGTTGCTCTGGGCAGTGGGTCAGATTGGTCACATAACTGAAAACAGCAATGTGTGTACAGCAATGGCTTGGCAAGTTATCACCCGTCCTTACTTCACTGTGCCTGTTGCATTGCACAGAGAAATGTATTATCCTCAGTCACCCTGATAGACTGAAACACCTCAAGATCCCTATAATGTAAACGTGCATAGCTTGAAGCAGAGAAAGATAGAGGTTGGTAACACAAAGCTACACAGCAGTATCTGATACAATGAGATAAATGAGGGTGGATTTCTCTGGCTTGCTCTTTCCCCATTAACTTATTATCCTTCCTGCTAGAGGACAATTCCAATCCTCTTCCTGCATTCCCACAGCTTCCAGAACAGGCCTTTTGCTCCAGTCTTCAGTAAGGAAACAATAAACCCCGCAGTACTGCTGCAGCTGTCTCTTAGGGCAACACACACCATTTAATTAAGTTTCCCAGCAGTTGGGAGCTGATGGGATGAGATTCTTTCTCTGTGCTCCAACTTGCAAGGAAAGCTCTTTGAGGACTTAATACACTTGTAGGTAAATAAAGCTAATTACAATCATCATTACCCACCTCTAGGATATGTTCAGCCTTGTATTCTCGATCCAGCTGCCGTGAAGTTGTAGAAATCAGACCTGCCAAGAAAGAAACCCTTTGAGCTCCAAGACTCAG
>JANHGB010048726.1:37785-54521 GCA_026283785.1 Coracopsis vasa
GTGAAGTTGTAGAAATCAGACCTGCCAACAAAGAAACCCTTTGAGCTCCAAGAGTCAGCGTCCGAGGAAAGCCAGGGCTGATCAAATCCCTGCATGCCCCACATCAGCCTGCCCGCCTGTCCTGTTCCAGGTTCCCTTTGTGATCAGAGGAGAAAGACAGGTACCCCCAGAGGGCAAGCTGTCCACTTCAAGCACGAATCCCTATGTGGAGGCCCTCCTTTGATTACAGACACCACAGAGGACAGAGGACACCTACAAGATGCCTGCATCAGTTGAGGCTTGTCAAGGCATTTGGTGAGAAAGGCTGCAGCAGTGTGAAAACAAACCTTTTCTTATGCCTCTAAGTAAGAAACATTCTGCAGGCACTGGCACAACTTTGGCCTCTTAACAAGTCTCGACTCCTATTTTCCCTGTGCTGAACCTGGCTCTTTGTAGTTCACAGTGTTTTGACAAAAGCTTGTTTTCTGTCTAGGGAAATACCCTCTATTCTACTGCTAGAACAAATGCATTCAGGCTAAAAATAAGGCACACAGTCAGTAATAATGCTGGTATATTATCTAAGCCTTGCTGAGAGACAGGGTGAATCCTCTAACAGCTGCAAGATTGTGAGGGATTTCTGAAAAGTACACATTAGTTTAACCACAGGGAATAGGTTGGATGCAGGAGGCAGGAATTGTGGCTATAATAAGCTAGAGTTTAGGCAAAATCACTGCAATTGCCTCTTTTTGGCCTGTCAATGTCTAAGATGAGTAAATGGAAGGGTGGAAAGGATGGAGCTGAGGCTTGTGTTTCCATATCTGGTTTGATAATAGTCCTTATCAAGTGCCTTGACTCTTCCCCTCTGGGGAAAAGCAGCTCCGGACCGTTTTCACAACAAATGATGGAAATCTTATATATAATGCATGATTTTCTGAGAGTCATCAAGTCTGACACTTGTGAGTGTTTCTATCTGTTCTCTGCATGTCCTGCTCCCAATGGTCGCTGTTATCATGGTGTTTATTCCTCACAAAGGGAAGTCCTGCTTCCTCACACAAACAAGATGCAGGGTGAACTTTACTGACCACCACCAGCAGTGATACAGGCTCATGCAGCTCTGGGAAAAGCTTTGCATGGGGGCAGTGTGGATTAGCAGTGCTGTTACCACATGCACTCATGCATCCTGAGACTTGTACATCAGAGTTGCATGAACCCATCTCAATTCTCATTTCTGGCCCAAAGTTTTAATTAATAGTATTGCTTCAGTTATGCCATACTTTGGCGTATTGCTGTCTGAGCATGATAGGCAGGGGAAAACTTCAAATAGCTTCAGGAAACATTGGGCAGCTGAAGGAGGGAGCAAGGAGCAGCTGCTTGGAACAAGACTATTGTTAACCGTTTCCACTTGTTCTCTGGGATTATTCATATTTGGCACTGGCCGCTGCACTAAACACTTACTTGATGCCTTTACAATTATAAATCAACACTCTTTAATGTGTTATGACAAGATAATTTGAAAGACTCTGTTTGCATGTATGTCATAGGGTTTTTTTCTTCTCCCTTATCTTCCTTCTGACATCTCAGCAGGTGAAGAAGACTTGGCCATGGCCTGAGAGCACACTGGCTAGGGAGCTTTTATACCTCTGCTGGGCTCATGGGAGGCTGTAGGGCTCCCATAGCACCAAACATCTTGATACTCGTGGAAATGCTCTCAAAGAAGGAATTGCAGCAGTGGCTCACTGTGATCTCATGCTCCTGCCCACATTGCTGATAGTTTGGGTAGGACAGGGGAGCAAAGCCTAAAATTCCAGCTACCTTCTGGGGGGTCACAATTTTGGCCTACCAAGCCCATAAGACACATAGCTAGATATTCCCAACAGAGCCACCCAATACCTGTGCGCACACTGGGGATATTTCTGGTCTTATTGGATTGCAAAATTCGGTTGCAACAGACTAACACCTTGTTTGCACTTGGTTTCTGCGTGCCAGCTGATGGAAAGTAACTTAAACCACTCTAAAGCGATTACTTGGATTTGCCTGGCCACACCTTGAAATTCTTTCATGACCTAATGATAAAAAATGAAAGAAAACAGGATTGTAGCTGAGCTTTCTAGAGCTGGAGAAGAATGACTGTGGTGAAGGGAGGTGGATGGACATTAATGACTGTCTTCAGTGTCTGTGCCACTGAAGATGCTCAGATCTCCTGGGGAGTATGAGCTGACTCTACTCCCTATCATAGATCCCATATCCCAGTTAGGAGCCTTACCAGATGGCATTTCTGGGTTTAGCTTCATATCTGTTGAGCCACAAGTCAAAGGGTTGGCTTCTCCCCCTGACCCCTGGCAAACTCCCTCTGTCCCTTCCCCTGTGTCCAATCGTGGCTCCCAGTTCCCCTCCCCAGAGCCAGTTACCGCTCTGCCTTGAGACCAGAAAGCTCTTGTGGTTAACGGTTAATCACTGTAATTCCCATACGGAGCCTTGGTGCTGCGCGGCTGCCAACATGCACAAACTGCCAGCAGTGTTCACACGGCAGCCGAGCACCCCGAGACGGGGAGACAGGGATCGGACGTGGTGCTCGAGAGAGGCCAGCTGGAATTAATGCACATTTCTATTTGCTGCTGCTTGGATATACACCCTGTGAAGCCAGAGGGCTAGAATGGGAAACTGTTATTACAGGACAACTGCTGTCAGCTTTCATGGCCTAGGGAAACAGTTCCTTGGTTCTTTCTGGTGCCCCTTACAAGGACCTGGGGAAAGCACATTTAGTTTCTAACTAGAGTGTTTTGCGTGTGCATGTGTGTGAGTTATCAGTACAGCCCCTGCCCTTCTGGAAAACACCATCTCATGGGACTTGTGATCAAGTGGATGTCCTTTATTTGTGTTCTTGTATATGGACTTGAAGGTTTCTGCTGAATCCTATAGAGACTGAACAAAACCATCAAAGGTCCTAATTGTACTTGGCCAATTAGCCAAGCTCTGCATTCACCTGAAGGTCCAGAAACCTTCTGTTGGTTGCGTACAGACAGGCACAAACTCTGCTCTGGCAGCCTATCTGCACACAGCAATGGGAAGGGATTGTCTGCAATCCTCCCCCTTGCTGCCTGGAAAGGGGAGAGAGGAAAGCTGGTCGTGTTGGAACAGGAGCAGTGAAATTAACAGTGCATTGTTGTCAGGGAGCAAAATAACAATAATAACTTCTGCTGGCAGGAGCAGGGCTGGGGTGGAGGTTGCTGGCCCCCTGCCCTCGCTGCAGGGGGGAAAATCTAAGATAGTTAAAATAGCCAGAATCAGGTTTGCAGGCACTGGGGCTTTCACAGGAGCCTGAGAAGAGAAGAGGTTGTTGTCCTAAAATCCTCCTTCTGTTGTCTCATTGTTGCTTCCATTTCACCTTCTCTTCTCTTACTACCTCCCCTCTTGTTCTGACCCTGCTTTGCACTACTTCATGATCAGCAAGAGCCTGTGGTATACTGCCAGTGAAACCACCCCTCAGACTTACAGAGCAGGCTGTGCCTGGATGTCCTTCCATGCAGAGAAATGCAGGGAACCACAGGCATCCTGGGGAACCCCAAGGACACTGACACAGCAGAGAAGCACCAGAAGAACAAGCACTAGATAAGGGCTGGAGATGAATAGTCCAAGGTAAAAGGATTCTCCAAGCAGCCTTTCAGAGGGATGAATGGCTTCATCCTGGCTCTTCCTGCCACAGTCTCACAATTCCTATCCATCCTGTTTCCATTGGAATCCCCCTTCACATCAGGGTCTGCAAACCCTGTGCAAAACAAGCTGAAAACCTTTCAAGCAAAAGAATACCCTAAACTCTGCTATCTGCCCATCTCTCCATGTATCTACCTATCTCTCTGTCTCCCACAAACACTGCTCTGCACCAGCTGCCAGGCAGGGCTGGAGAGATTCCATTGCCGATGGCAGAAGGCTTTCATCTCACTGCACAGTTTTATTCCCTCTTCTTATTATCCTTTCATTTGTTTTCCCTCTTTTTCTCCACCCTCCTTAAGGAACTGAGAACTGGAAGAGCTTAGAGCCCTTCTGTGGTAGTTCAGGGATGCCGGAGGAGCCAAGCCCTGCTGAAGGACAGTTACCACAGCCATTCGTGTCTCCCTGCAAGGTCTCAGGAGGAGAAGTCAAGGGGCCTTGCTGGTTATGTCTCCCCTGGCCAACCCACCCCTGTGTTGTGAGATACTGGCTCAGACACAGAACAAGCTGGCTCCAGGACCAGAAGTATGTTACTTGGAATAGTGTGGCACTGTGCCCTGAATAATTATCCAGGGCTATTCTGCAGGGTTATTCTGGGTGTAGACGTGCCTGTTGTAACAGTAAATCAGGACCTTAATTCCTATTAGCGCACAGGATGAGAACAAGCTTCCTCCTCCTCTCCCTCTGTCAGGAGTGCCCTGCCTAGGAAAGACTTGGACTGACCTCTGTCCCTCCTGTGCTCTGGATTATTTCAGTGCCAGTGTGACTTATTTGTCCTTTGATCATGGTGTGGAACAGAAAAAGAGGAGAGGTCTTGATCACAGTCTTTTCTGCCTTTAGGAGCCTCGCTTCTGATCCGGGTGCTGAAGGAACTCCTGACGTATGCAGAGTATCCTGTCCTTTGCTCACATTGTGTGACCAAGAGCAGCAGCCTCTGCTCTGTGGTTTCCTCTTGAAACCTCAAGTTTTATCACTGAATAATGGGACAGAGATTCAGCTTCATCACAGATAAGCAGCTCTGCCTACTCACAATGTTTATGCTGTCATAGCATTTGGGATTGACCACAGAAGGAGTATTGGCAATCTGGATCATATAGATCTCTGGCATTTCAAGAACTGAAATGTTTCTGGGTCTTTTTGTGATCACTTCCTCTAGGTAATGAAAGAACAGACACATTTATTGTGTTCAAAAAATGAAGGTCATATCCCAGCTAAAAATCCAGTAAAAAGCAGTGATTTAGTAACACTGCAGTGCTCAAATACTTGCAGTGTTTTGTCTCTTCTCCTGTTCAAATGTAAGTCATTTGATTTGCACTGCACTGCGATAACCCTGTTTTGAGTACAAGACTGCACTGATGGGAATGACTGCGAACTGAAAGTCCCGCAGTTCATCTTCCAATGCTGCACTACCAGGCTGACACCAAAGGTTATATTTTTGCTCTACTTAATGGAGCAACTAGCATGCCCTTGTCTGCAGATTGAAAATATCACAGGGTTTCCAACAAGCTGCCTACAGCCCTGAAATCCAGATAAGCTGTGATATTCTTTCTGGCAGTAGTAGCAGATGACTTCCCTTTAGATACTGTGAGTATGAGGGTATAAACTGCTTAGTTTATGCCAATGATTGCAGGTAATTATTCGTTCTTTTGGGTGACATGCGAGTAAAACAATGGATAACTGACTCCACATCAGGCTTGGAAGCAGGTCCTTAAACAACCTCCAAGCGGAGGGTTTAAAGAGAGCTCCAGCAACTGTCCAAGAGATAAGATCAGCTCATGGGACTAACAAACTTATCACTCTTCACATGCAAATTGCTTGCCTGTAAAGAGAGATGGATAGGAGATAACTCATGAGAGAGCTGGATTTTGTCTGAAATGGGAATGAAAGGGCTGGCTTAGAGGTGAGGTGTCTCATTAGCAAGGGTTCAGATTTTACCAGTGTTATTTATTTTACATTAAAACAGGACAGCTTTGGAGTGTAGTTTTGTAGGGCTGCACTCACATTGGGGTGAAAGGTTTGCCTGCTGCCTGCACCATAGAGAGGGCTGAATTTCCTGCAGCGTGCATGGGTGCAAGCTGAAGCCCAGCAGATGAGGGCAGCTAGCTGGTGTCCTCATAGCTGTTACTGCTCCACATCCCATTCACAAGGCAGTGGTCTTCTAAAATGGGGCCTTTGAAGGCACCTCTCCATGGAACCTTACATTTGTGCAAGCTGTCCATGGGGCTGAGTTGTGCGTAGTTGTTTGGACTATGTGGGAATGTTGTATGCAAAGCAATGCCCTGACCTGGCTAAAAAGCTGCTGACAGTGTAAATCACTACAGCTGGGGGTAGCAGCAGTCACAGATGACATCTCCAGATTTATCTATATGGTGCCACGTAGAGACACCCTATAAATCTCTTGCAACCAAAAGGATGCCAGTGTTTCAGAGTAATAATGTCTTCCTAAACATCCCCTTCCTAGTCAGCTGTAGAGGGCTGTCAGAGTCACTACACCACAAGTAACACATAACTGAGAATGCACTAGCCTTTTTCAGTACATCCAGCTCCTTTCTCATCTGAGAGCAAGCTTCTATCCCGCTGCAGTAGGTGAACTGCTTTTATCATCCACAGGAGATCAAAGTCATGCAATTAATCCTCTCCCATACTCAGGCTCTGTGCCCTCCCTTCCTTCTCCAAGGAGCTGATGGCGTGAAGGGCTTGGCATAGCTTTCCTTGCCAGACTGGCCCAATGTCAGCTCTGCTAGGATAGTTTGAGGAAGCTGTTTACACAAAACATCAGCCGGTTTTTGATGGCTCTGAAAGATCTGCTAATTAATCCTCAGATGAAAGATACAGTCTAGGAAGATGGCACAAGAGGCTTACTACACTTACTGCATTAATAGTGCTGGAGAACGGGTGGAGCCTTTAAATGCAGTGGGATTCATTTTTATTAATCCTGGCTTGGTCTGTCTCTGGAACAGATAGTCACCTCCAGAAGGGTGTTTCCTGGCTCAGGCTTGGTAATAGGGCAGTTGTTTATAAAGGGGAAGATTAAAAATCACTGCTTGGTTCTGCTTACGGCTTTGAAAGGAGAACATTTATGTCATTCTAAAAGCCATCTGGATGCAAATAGCATCCCTAAGGTTGAGGGTTTCAATCCTTCAATCCTCCCCAGACAGTGTATTTGGGTACTGGGACTTTTGCTGTTGAAGGAAGGTATGACAAAGGCAGCTGTGTGGGCTGTTCATATTGAATATGTAACATCCTCTGGGCGCTTGGAAACCTCAAAAACAGATGCTGAGTTATGTCAGTCTTACCTGTAATGAGGTTAATGGTGAAGAGTCCTTGAGGATTTCCAGTTAGGATGTGAAAAGTCAGTTTTCCCTCTGAGCTAGAGTCCGGATCTAAGGCATCAAGCTGAAGGACAGATGTGTTTGGTGGGGAATTCTCCATTACGGACGCATAGAAGACAGGCCTAGACATCTGAGGTGGGTTGTCATTGGTATCGGTGATTTCAATGTAGATTTCAGTCACAGAACTCAGAGGAATTGTTCCCAGGTCAAGAGCTAGCACCGTCAGCCAGTAGTGAGATGTTCCTTCTCGGTCGAGTGGTCCTATGGTCCGGATGGTGCCTAGAAAAATGACAGAAAGTACTTGTGAGGGATTTAAGGAACTCAGGCCACTTTGTCCTTAATGCCAGACCAGTCGGTTTCCTGGTCTTTGCTGCTGATATAAGCTCTGGCACCAACCTTGTATGGCTGTGAGATTGTGTGAAAGAGAGGGGGTTTGCTTGTGTTGAGGGTCATTTGGTACACAAGTGAAAGGGAAGACCTTGGTATTTTGTGGGAAGATAGACACTGATTTTCCATTATTTTAGGGAATCAAACCCTACTTGCTTCTCCCCAGACACAGGGATGCACATTGTACATCCCTGCACAAGCAAGAAGGATTTGAATGCATAGAACTTCATCCTGTTGGGCCAAAAAGCCAAACACAGCATGTAGTTTAAGCTTTTAAGGCACATCATTAAACTAAGTTGTCATTACCTGTGTCCTTTTCAATGCGGAAGACAGACAGGCCAGTGCCCTCTCGGAGGAAATATTGAACTTCTCCATCTTTCCCCTTATCAATATCTTTTGCTGTGACCATCATCACTGATGTGCCCTCAGGGCTGTTCTCCTGCACCCAGCCTTTGAAGACAAAGGAGGCAAAGCGCGGTGGGTGCACGTTCTCGTTGACATCAATGATGTTCACTTCCAGATGGCAGAGGGAAGAGCGAGAGAATGGCTTTCCACCATCACTGACCTGCACGGTTAGATTGTAAGAGTCCTTCTTCTCATAGTCCAGCTCCTTCTCCAACCGGAGTGCTCCGGTCAGCTTATCCACATGAAACATCATCTCCTCATCATTAATGAGGCTGTACCTCACCTCCCCCCCAGAACCAGCATCTGGGTCAAAAGCCTCCAGAAACAGGAGAATGGTTCCCACAGGCAGGTCCTCTGGGACCTTCACACTGTTGAGGGCTGGGAGGCATTGCGGGGTGTTGTCATTTACATCCTCCAGAGTCACAGTGAGATCCGTAACAGAGAATAGCTGGTAGCCTGTCTTGGGCTGGTCCCTAGCTTCTATTTTCAGCACATAGCAAGGCCACAATTCTCTGTCCAGGGCACCTGTAACTGTCACTTCCCCAGTGACACTGTTAATGGCAAACTTATCAGTGGGGGTTAGGAGAGAATATTTTACTCTCCCATTGTCGTCTGTATCAGCATCTTCTGCTTTCAGTTGAGCTATTGTTGTCCCTGTTGCTACATGTTCTGGTATTGCCACCCAGTAGGCACCTTGTGGGAATTTAGGAGTGTTATCATTGGTATCCAACACATTCACAGCCAAAAGTTTCCAAGATGATTTTTGTGGTGTGCCGAGGTCATACACAGTAATGTTAAGAATGTAGAAGCTGGCTCGTTCATGATCTAGAGGAGAAAGGATTTGAAGGAGACCCAGTTCCAGGTCAATGGTAAAGCAACTGTCATCATTTCCATCTGAGATTACATAGACCAGTTTACCATTAAAACCAGTATCAGGATCAGTAGCTGAAAGGTCAGCAATGGTTGAGTTGATGGGAACAGTCTCTATGATATCAATAGATCGTGGAAAGCTATCATCAAACTTTGGAGCGTTATGGTTTATAAGGTGCAAGTTCGGAGATGTTTCATCATCCTGCCCGTGGCCTTGAGATTGAGACTCAATGGAGTGTATGATAGTTTCTGTCAGCTGTTTCAAGACTCCTGTTTCCTCACACTGCATTTTGACAGGGAGACCTTGGTTGACCACAGTGATATTTACAGATGTTGGCAAAGCGTAGTTCTCTCCATCTGTTGCAGTGATTTTCAAAGAGTAGAAAAGTGGCTCTTCAGAAGGAAGATCTCGCAGAGATATTCTAAGGGATATTACTCCAGAGATGGGATTCAGTTCAAAATGCTGTAACTCATTGCCAGACTTGATTTCATATTTGATATGCTGCAGCTCATCACTGTCAATTGCAGAGACCGTGGCCACGGGGTTCCCAATGGGAAAGTCCCGTGGGATGGTGCCACTGCAGCTTGCCTTCTCAAACACTGGAGCGTTGTCATTGACATTGCTCAGCATGAGGGATACATACACCTCTGTTTCATGGCGGAAGGGTGAGCCCCAATCTGATGCCCAAACTCGCAGATGATACCATCTCTGCATCAACTCATAGTCCATTGACTTGGAGGTGGAAATGATGCCAGAATAGGGGTCAATGACAAATGGAACCGATTTCTGATTGGCTATGGTGTAGGTGACAAAGCCGTTATCTCCTTCATCTTCATCTGTAGCCCTTACTGTTAATACACTGGTACCAGGAGGAACGTTTTCATCGAAGGCCCCACGGTATGAAGACTGACTAAAACTTGGAGCATGATTGTTGCAGTCAGTGATGTCAATGAGAACAGACGTGGATGCATGACTATTAATGGTTGTAACTTCAAGTTTAAAATGAGACTGCTCATGGAAGTCCATTGCCCTGACTGTAGTTATCAGTCCAGTGTGAGGATTGATTTTAAAGCTTGTGCTGTCAGGAGTAGGTCTTAAAATATATTTAAGATTTGGGAAGACTGGTGTGATCTTTACCATAACAACTTGGCTTCCAGCTGGGGAAAATTCACTGAGCTGGACCCGGTACACTTCTTTCTCAAACCTGGCAGAGACATACTTGGAGGGAGGTATATGGATAACTCTAACAGAAGAGAACAATGGTGGCTTGCTCTTGTCCTTGGCTTGCAGACTGAGGTTGAAACCAAATGGGTAAAGCAGCCAGTTGATCTCTTTGGTTGACACAATCATGAATTCAGTGCTTCCAAAGTAGGATTTGATGGCTTTGAAATGTCTTCCAGGATCTCCATCCACAAAATCAACTGAATCTATCCCTACTTCTGAGTCACCACTTTCTACAGACAGAGTTGCATAGACAAAGTCTTCAGCTGAGTCAGGTGGCATCACCTTCACTGTGGAGATAGAGGGGGGTTTCCTGGCAGATGGTTCCACTTGGATCATGAGACTGGCCAAGTTCCCAAAGCCATTCCCCTCCGTGATCTTTCTCATTCTGTCCACAGCCAAAACCTGCAGGTGGTGCCTGCCTCGATGGGTGCTGTTCAGCCTACCTGTGGTCATAACTGCTCCTGTGGTGGGGTGGATGGTGAATAGGTCAGACTTGGTGTTGAGGGCATAGTAGAACTCAGCGTTCTGGCCAGCATCAGCATCAGTGGCACTGAGTGTGCTGATCACTGCTTTCAGAGGAGTGTCTTCTCTAATGGACACTTTGTAGGAGGGGGGTGAAAAGAGAGGTTTCAAGTCATTTCTGTCCAGAATGTGGATCAAGACTTTGGCCCAGGCTTCATAAGCAAAGGTGCTCTCTGTGGCCTTGATTATTAACATATAACTGTCTTTGACCTCCCGGTTTAAAAGTGCTGTGTTGCTGCTCCTGGTTCTTATTCTCAAGAAGCAGAAATCCCCAATCACGTGCTCCTCTGTTTTAAAGAGACCAGTGCTATCTCCAGAGGCTATTCTGTATCTGATGTCCCATTCAGGGTCTGTCTTGTAAATACCCATTTTGACGTAGCTCTCCACATAGGTCTTGGGGGCTGAATTCTCATAGATGGTGGCATTGTAGAAGAAGTGGGTGAAGTGCAGAGGGGAAGTGGTGCCTTTCTCACAGCTCGCCTTGTGGACCACACAGTGCATCAGGAAAACAGCAAAACTCAGGAAGTACCTCCTGGTAGTGACTTCCATGGTGTGGTGTCTCCTTGGGTCCTGCAGATGTCAAAGGAAGAGCATCGGTAATTTTTATTAAGGCCAGTGTGGTAGACAAAAAGTCCCCACGAGCTGAGCATCACCTCCCTGCTCTCTCTACCCCAGCCTTTCCTGATACAGTTGTTAGCTCAGCTCTTCTTCCCTCTGTCCCAGTGAGAGACCTATCTCTCCACATCTCCATGCTTGCTCAGATCCATTCACTTTTTCTCCTTCAGTTCTTACCCTTGTAGAGAGCAAAATGTGAAGAACCATGCAAAATGCTCTGATCAGGCTGACAAACGATCTCTTCCTCCTTTCATTCTGCCTTTTCCGCATTTAAAGAGCATATTTGAACTCTCCACCCACAATCCAAACCTCATGTCTGTTTTGTTTCTCCATCCTCCCTTCTCCATCTTAACATCTCTCTCCACACAAGTTCTTGCAAAGTATTTTCAAGAACCAGTATACAAACTGTGATGTGATGTCTCTCCCCATGGCTTGTTTTCCCTTTCCTCTCCCCTTGCTACAGCAATCTGTTCTTCCCCAGCAGAGGTGCCCTCCTATGATGTACAAATTCCTTCTGAATGGCCAGCTCTACAATGTGGCCTTTTTGACAGCTTTAGCTCAGGTCCTAGCCAAGTTATATTCCAGTTACTGTAAAGTTCTTCTAATTCACAGGGCTGACCCCAGCTGCCTCCTCTGTGCTTAAAGAGCACATTTCTAGCGAGACACCTCGACCATGTCACCCTCAGCCATTGAGTAATCTCTTTGGTTCCTCCCTTCTCATGGCAAAGCCCCAGGGTCAGGATTCCTGCAGAGGATCTGCCATCCATGACCACCTGCCATCAGCTTCCTTCTCTGATGACTTCTGAACATCTGCAGCTCCATGATTTATCCCTCCGAACAAGGTGTATCAAAGAAGGAACTGGGGAGCACATACGTGATTAACAAGGATGTAACTTTATTAGTGAGCTCTGCAGAGCTTGTTAAAGGATCAAGGCCTGTTCTTTTTAAAAGCCAAGTGTGTGCTGCTGTGTGTGCATTTACGGGTTGAAACCAGGGATAAGCTAAATATAGGTGCATATATTTCCCCTAGATATCCCAGGAGATTTTTATCTAGAACTGTTTCTTCCTCTTTTGAATTTAAATTATATATCAAGTACCTGCCAGTCACTTGGCACATTCCTAATTGAAACAGGGAAGACTTGTTTTTCCAGACACTTTTTCAAGACTCATCTCTTTAAAAACCAGAACTAGTTCAATTTATAAGTCAAGTTGAATGTTAGGGACAAATTGTTGGAGTCTATTTAACAATATGTGTCATGTTCTCTCACTGAGGTATCTAATTAGCAATAAATACATTTCATTCTTCCTGCAAATCCTTTTTCTCTTGGTACATCGACACCAACCATCCTGTGATCTCTCTGTTGTAGTCATTACTTTTGGAAACAAATGGTTAGAAGCTGAAGTGAAACTACCAGAATTTATAGAGAAGTCAACTCAATTTGGACTTGACAAAATTCAGGCTTGTTCTTTTCCATGACATAATTTCACTTCTAGGAAATACAACGTAGTCTCAAACGCACAGCAAATGAAAGAAAATCTTGGAGGACAGGGCTAGGTGATCCAGAAAGGCATGTGGTTCCTTCTGAGAAGTTGAAAACCATGTTCTTAAAAGCTCTGCTTGTTACTTAACAGCGCTTAGGAGTTTTGCAGCATGCAGGGACTTGCCTAGAGCTGCTCCCTTCCAACATTTTCAACTGCTGAACCTGGAAAGAAGATGTATGCGTGCTGCGTGCGCGTGTGTCTACTAGACTGTGGAGCAGGAAAAGTCACATACAATTGAGAGCAGAATAAGACAGCAGAATAAAACAGCAACAAAAACCAGTGCTGTTCCATAACAGCAGAATTAATGAAGCCGATCGCTTTGTATCTGGGCTAATTGACTTTTTAATTGAATTGTACTGAAATGGCAATGTGAACTCATCTCTTACAAGACATCAGAAAACCCACAAGGCAGAGACGTTATGAACTTCACAACCACAAGAAAAGCTGAAGCTGGAGCACATACCTTCTCGGGCACCAGCAATTCAATATGGGAGGATAACCTTGAGCAAGGAGTAGGTTTTCTGGCATTTAACAAGATGCAAACTTTCTTCTGAATCTCTTCTGGAATGTCCTTAACCTCACTCTTGCCTATAGATTTCCTGACATCTAAGAGAGGCTTTACTTACATTGCTGTTTCTTCTCTGTGGGGGCATTAGCAGAGTTTTACTCCTCTGTCCAACTAATTACTTTGCAAAACCTGTCATGACTTCATATTTCTGAGAGCTTTGCTCTCAATTACAAGCTGGGCTGAAAGCAATCAATGGCTTCAGTAGTTATTATGAGGTATGGAGAGTAACTATGCACATGGGGCAGAAGCCTCATTTCCTGTGGAAATGGTCTGAAACTTCGAGAGGCACAGTCAAAACTTGGGGAGAGTTTTCTAGAAGGCATCGCTGTCAGCTGTTACAGTCTAATAGCTTCTCTCTGTGGTGGAACCCATGCCCAAAACCTTAACACTAGCAAGGAGAGCTTGTTGTGTCCCCTGACATAGACTGCCTGTGCTCTGAGATGTTATTTAATCACCTTTATTACTTCATGTGCATCTGCTTGGACAATTTCTATATCAATATTGCTGTGAAATCCTGCTGCTGTTTGAGCAGTTCCACACAAGCCCATGTTTGTGCTCTCTTATTTTGTCCTTTGATAAAAGAATGAAATGGAGAGGGTTGTTGACACTAGCGTCCTTCAAGAGTTGGCCTGATGATAGTTGAGTGTCCTGAGGAGAGCTTGCAACTTCTCACCCCAGGACTAGAAACCGTCACCTACTGCTTGTAGCCTGGAGTTTCTTCTTTAGTAGGTTGCGCTGGGAAACTACAACACACTGGATGTCTTGTTTCTCTTGCTCCAGCATGGCTTTAATGTAAAAGTAAAAGTAATAGATCTCCCAGGAGATAACTCTGCTGCCTCTATTCTGTCTCCTGCTTCTGGGATCATTCACACTACATTCACAATGCAAAATCATCCAGAAGTGGGACTGGGACATTTCCAAAGGCCGTAGTGAAGCTCAACAGGAAAATTGGGCACAGGTCTCTCTGAAGAGGGGGTAAATTTGCTCAGCTACTGCCTTGGCTTAGCTCCAGGGAAAGCCCCATTGGAACCGTCCCAGAAAGTGACAGTAACGAACCAGTAGAGACGAGGTGGGTTTCTATGACTCTTGTCAAGCTGTATATAACATGAAATCAGCATAAAATCAATTTACTAGCCCTTAAAATCCCAGATGAAGATGGCTGCCAAGGAGGGGAAGTGCTGCCAAGCTGAAGGGTCCTTGCAATGGAGTTCAAGGATCTCCATGTTGAAACTGGTTTAAATCAACTGCATCTGTGATGGATTATTCATGTAGACTAAGAGAAATATTTTGCCTGTTTTTCTGAGCTGTGCTACCCCATGTCCTTGTGCTGAGAGTAAAGAGTGCGTGATCCATGGGACCCATGGCAAGGGACATACCCTTCAGTTAGGGGCTGCCAGATGTGTTGGAGAAAGGCCATCGGTGGGATGGAGTGGGGAAGGTAAGGCAAGCTCCCGACTGAGGGAAATACCAGAGCATCATTATGTGGTGATTCAGCCTCCTCTCCTAATCACCAGACGAGGATCAGAGAGCCTTGAGGGGCTTCACTCTCAGCCCTGTAGATGCAAACTCGCCGCAAAGAGAGTAAACACTGTCTATCTCCAATCGGAGCCCAAGCGTGCGTCTAAATTTAACATCCAAATTGTGATCCTCTGTCAAAGACATGCCCAAATCTGTTGGTTTGAAATGAAGGAACAAACATAGCATTGAGGTTCAAAGTGTGTGCGTGGGGAGGTGGTGGAGATGCGGGATTTGAGGGGATCCGTGCAGGGTACCTACTCCAGCCACTTGGGATGTGCAGCTGGGGCATGGCTATGGGGAAGGGTCCTCTGGAGGGTCCTCCTTCAGGTCTCCTGCGATGTGCAGGCTGCTCTGTTTGTCACGAATATGGCAGAAAAGAGCTGCAGCCTGCCAGGAAGCAGGTGTGGCCCCAGCCCCACCTTTTGATTCCCTTCAAGAGGAGCATTTAAAAGCAGTAAAAACCCAAAACACAAAACAAAGTGAGCTGAGTGCACCAAGAGCTCATTCCCCTCGCTAGCTGTGGTGGGGGTTTAGCCCAAAGTCCTGAGATCAGAAGATGAGTGAAAAATAGTCATTTTCATAGGAAAATAAGGACAACTCTTCCCTTATTGCTCTTTCATCAGCACACTTCCCAAAATCTCTTTCTTCCTCTTTCTTTCTCTCTTGCTCCTCCCTCCCCTTTTTCTCCCTTTTTTTCTTCACTACAAAACCAGTTTCTCCCCAGGACAAGTACTGACCAAAACCATCTCCAAACACATCAATGTCTTTGTTGCACTAAGAGCTGGGTAGGAGAACGGAGATGTACTTGGTTAGTTGAATTATCAATGATAGGGAAGTTTAATGGTAGGTCTCAATTTCAATGGTCACTGGGGAACAGACAGAGAGCAAAGGAAGTAAATCATGTAGGATGGTGGGTACAAGGCTTTGGGAAAGTGAACAGGAGTTGGGGCTCTGTCTTCTCCTACCTTAGGTGGAAGTTGAGCAGAAGGGGTTCAGCTGTAGCTGGGGCAGTATCCTTACAGTTGCCTGACAAACAGGATCAATCAGGAAACATTCCTTGGGTTTCTAATATTAGAAAATCACAGATTAAAAAGTGCACTCCTTGTACAGGTGTTGAGCCATGTCTGTGAGATGTTTTGATTCCCAGCACTGAAATAACCCATGTGCACCCTGCATGGAGGCTGGCCTGCTTGGCTGATATTTGTCCTCCTCTCTGCCATCCCTTCCCAAGCCATGGCACTGAGCTGTTCCCATCACCTCATCGGTGTTTCTTTGAATGGGGCACTGAATCCAGGCTAGCAGCTAGCATTTTCCTTGGAGATCCTCCTCCTGCATTCAGTTGGGCAGTCTCTGCTTGGTTTTGCAGCAAAACAGTAGAAACACATCCTGAAGGAACTTCAGGAAGCCAGAAAACCAATGAAAAGAGCCCCTGAAGTTATGATGTTTCCTTCCTCGATGTCTCAGGGTTTCCCAGTGCCTGTGGATGGTTTTCTTAGGGCTGGGGTTGCAGAACTGTGTTTTGCACCAGCCTGCTTGGGGGCTGTGTTAGTGTGGGTACAGCTTTTTGCTGGACTTGCAGATTCCACCAGGGCGCAGCTGGGCTGTTCCTTCCCCATCTCCACTTTCCCATCTCCAAACGGCTTGGACAGAGCTTTGGAAGTTGTTTCCAGATTGCTGGACAGCCTGGAGCAAGGTGGCTGATCATGTAAAACCTGGAGCGCGTGCCTTTTACAACCAAGGTCTGCCCTTGCTCCGAGTGACCTGGGAAACGCTGCTGCTGTCATGCAGCGAGTGGCCCATGGGCAGCGCCTGGACCCTGCAGTGGAATGGTATCATGGTTCAGCTCCATTCCTGGTGGTAAAGTGTCTGCGTGGTGATGGGGTGGGCTGTACCAGGGGCTTCTCAGCTGCAGAGGAGCTGCTCATGGCATTAATTTCCATTGATCCTATGAATTTCCATGGGATTAGAATCATAGAATCATAGAATAATTAGGGTTGGAAAGGACCTTAAGATCATTCAGTTCCAACCCCCCTGCCATGGGCAGGGACACCTCACACTAAACCAT
>JANHGB010048727.1:0-26416 GCA_026283785.1 Coracopsis vasa
ATAAAAGACCCCAAAAGAATTAAAAACATTGTCCAATGAAACTTGGCAGATTCTGCAAGTTTCTTCCTGTGTCCAGTGCTCATGGAAGCAGAAGGATGCTGGAAATACATTTCTGCATAAACACAAAAGAAAAACTCTTATTCCAGGGCTCCTATAGGAATTACAATAATAATTGCATTGTCATTATACAAGGTGTGTCGATTAGAGTTGAAGACCCAACAGTCACCACTCCACCCATGGCTTCCTGGATCCCTTGTATACCCTCTATGCAAGGCAGAGGTTTTTGGGCTTGTCATCTGTGCTATGGGTCAGCTCAGCCCAAAGGACTGCAGACAGCTGCACTGAAAAATCACAATAACTATTAGTCTGTAACTGCATATTTCTCTGTCTTCTAGGTATCTGCAGAAATCAGCAAAATAAGTAAGCTTTGTGCTTTAGGGTGACTCATCTGTAGACACATATTTCTATTAAATTTAGTTTCTGTAACTGCATCATCAAACACCTAAATAGATCTTACATATTCAACAGGATACCAACCTCATGGGACAGATTTTCTGCTGTCTCTAGTAAAAGTTCAGTTTTATGATACCTGCTGCCTATGTTGTGACAAAAAAGGGGTTGGACACCTCTTACACATAAATTCATAGTAATTTCACTTTTTAAAGGTGTCCTGCAAAAGCCATCTGAGCAGCATGAACAGAGGCATTTGATTATCAGCTATGTGTTGGGCATACATTACAAGGTTGAAAAAACTGCACATAAAAAATCAAATGTACACCGTTTTCATTTCTGTTTGAATGGAAACTAAAATGGCAATTAATAGACACCATTAAAACTAAGGAAGATTTTTCTATCATCAATAATCACTTGCCCTCTCTGTGGATGCTCAGTCACCTGGGGGAATGCAAGTGCACACACAGAGAACCAGAAAATCCCTTCCCACTGGCATCTAAGTTTCACAAAAGTTCTTATCCAAAGGTTAGCTGCCAATCGGTAAGTACATGTATACACGAGTCCTTGATGGGAATAAATTCCGTGTTAGTTGGCGATGAGAGCATACAGATACTACTACTTGAGGTAAAGAAGAATAAATCTTTCTTATCTGTTCTTTTGTCCTTCTTAGCAAATAGAATGTCCATACATCCTGAGCTGCTGAGTATGGCCCAACAGTAAATAATGACATATAAAAGATAGAGATAAATTTTCATTACAATATCTAAAAATCATTAAAATACCTCTGTATAGCAGTCACCAACTTCCATTATACCTTGACCTTCAGGCCTTCAAATAGCTCTTAATATCAAGTAAAGCAGTAAAAGAGGATGCTTTGAGGAGTAGCCTCAAAGCTATGAATCTATCTTACCCAAAAATCAGCAGCAACCTCTTCATCTTCATGAAATCATCTCTAGAAGATCTTGTTCAGCTGAGATAACAGTTATGCAGACTTAAGCTGTTCTATTTCCACACAGAAGTGTAAGAAACACAGTACAATGAGAGCTTCATGACATTCACTCACTAAACTGCTCTGGTTTTGAAAGGAGAAGCTGTAGAAACATTTGGAGAAGTGAAAAGGCTGAGATGAACAGCAAAGAACATCCCAAACACTGAAGAAACAAGCGAAAATAAACTGCATGAGAGATCTGAGGCCATTCTTCAGGGTGGTTTTCCTTAAACAAATATGACTTTCTGTATTAGAAAACTAAAAATTTATTGGTAATCAAGCAAATAATTTCGCCTTACAAATCAGAAGCTGTTTCCTTTTCTCAAAGAAATTGCAATGCGGTGAAGGTTTTTTCTAGCCATGCTATATCCTACAGGAACTTTTCCGGGCAGTCATCTGAAAAATGTGAAAAGGCGAGTATACAAGAGAGGAAGACTTTTCTGCTGCCTTCATCCTCCAGCAGACCTCTTAGAAAGTCAGAGAGTGCTGGTTTAGGAGCACTTGTAGAGAGTGACACCTGCTCTTTGAAAAAAAAAGGTAAAGGATTCCATAAAGCTATAGAAAAACTAATACTTTGTCAATATCTTAGCTTTATGCCCTCATCACGCTCTCAATAATTTCTAAAGAAGAATGCTTGTAGTAAGATTGCAAATACACCCTCTTCCTTGACAAAAAGTACCGAAAAATGTTTCACTCAGTAAGCTTGTTATTCCTGTCCTGAAGAACATGTTTTCAGTATAAACTTTTCTGCTCAATACTAAATGTAAAAATAATAAATAACCCAATTAATAATTTTCCAACTGTAGTAATAAGCATGTTATAAAAAAAGGTTGATGTTTCCCTCACTTGAGTAGATTGGGAACAACTATACCATAGTCACTGAATAGAAATATTCTATGAGAAGAGAATGAGAATCATAAACTTTAATAATCCTAATTAAAATTCTGACATTATTTGCACTGCCACACACTTCTATTTAGGTCAAATGAAACTGTACACTTTTTACAAGCAAAATGACCTGAAAAATTAGCATAATGGTTCATTCCTGAGGAAGATAAATAGCTGATATGTTGTTAAATTTACTACAGATTTCAGTATACAGATTTTTTTGGTTAAAGTAAGGTTAATTTCAAGATTCCTTGAATTCCAGTATAACTTAATAAGAAAAAAATATATCCATAACACTATAAAAAACCACCGAATTACATATTGGCATCAGCATCATATACATCAGCAATTGATCAGAGATTAGTAATTTTAATCATCAGTGATGATTCTAACCCTTTTAATGAATTGCTTAATAGTAGATCTATCAGAAGTTTAATCCATGTTGCAACTACTTGAAAAATAAACCCAACAGTACTATAATTTGATATGACAGTCAGGACTGCAAGTGTAAGATCATTAACACTTCACAGGTTATACCCTGAAGTAAATCTTACAAGAAGTTCACATAAATAAGGACAGATCTACACAATTATGTAGTTATGAGTATCACTGCATTTCTAACCATAAGTGAATTCTTCCCACTTTGCTATTCATTTGACTTTGATATGCATAAAAAACGCAATCCAACAGAAAACAAGTCAACTCATTTTTCCTTTTTTCTTATTTGGTTTCAGGACATTTATATATCAGGTAGAAGTATATGAACCCAGATGGTTAGATGGTTTCATCTAAGAGAATTTTTGCTTGTGAAAGAATTTAGAAAATTTTGTTCTACTTAGGTTTGCATTTTTGCCTATTGTTTGACTGGAATGCTACAAAAGACTTACAAGGAGTTAAAGAAAACTTAAATTTGGCAAATAGAAGACTCCTTTCTGGGGAAAAAAAAAAAAAAAGAAATAGAAAATGCTGAGAAAAAAAATTAGATAACCCCCATGGTGGCAACATCTATATTTTGGAACCTTTTTAAAATAAAAAATGCGAAGACAAGGGACCTTTCTACTTTGTGAGGGAGTCCTTCATTGGTATTTGAAACTGAACAACTCAGAAATGATACTGCAGAACACCACACTCTGATCAAACACATTAGCTTGTAAAATTTCTCACCTCTGTGGAACCACTGATGGCATTGTTTAGTTTTCATCTGATAGGGAGTGAAGGGGAATTGGGAATGTATTATTTCAGATTATTAGATTATAAAAAACTACATTAAAGACCCATAGCCTTGAACGACTGTTTCCGGGGTTTTTTGTTGTTTGTTTTTTTTTTTTTAGGAAGCTAGCAGGTTTGAATTTTTTGTAGATAAAGAATTTTTAGACTGCAATAAACACAATATATCTGCCAGTTAATCTGTGTCATTTGGTCCTAAAACACTCTTGGTATGGAAGTCCTGTGTTCGTCTGACATTTAATGCCATTAACCTGGGGAGCTCCATCCTAGAATGAGAAATGCAACAAAAAATCACATTTAAAAAGAAAAATAAAAAAAGTTAAGTGACCTTTTGGAAACAACATCTGTGCTGGTTAGTTACAGTCAAGTTAAATCTTGGATGAGCAGACTGGACATTGTGCTTGATTTTAAAATTTGACCAGTGGGTGTACTTATATAAAAACCTATGTGTTTATATAGGTAAGAAATTGGTCTTTGTTTATGAAAGTAAAAAATAATGATCAACACTTTGAAACCTCTCAGAAAGAAAATGCAGGGTTTTTTTTTTATTTTCCCAAAGAATTGTCTTTTGAAGAATTTTTTGATCAAATGTGGAGATTAATTCAGTCATTGGGTAAAGGCCCAAAATGTGAGAGCAAAAAAAAAAAGCAAAAATGTGAGAGCAGTTTTTACTGCTGAGTGCCTATTGAGACCCTCCTGATGTAACTTCTGTCCTTCAGTAACCACAGAGAGCTCAGGACCACCAAATGTTTGCTAGTATGCCAGAAAGGTACTTTTAACAGTGGATATTACTGCTTTGTTTTACAGACGAGACAAGCAAACCTATTCTCTTCCACCTTTCTCACTAATTAAGTATCCTCACTGATGAACATACTCATTCACCCTAGAAAATATCTGATGACTCATTGTTAAGTCCTAGGTAGACATGTCTCTTCTAAAATGCAGGAATCTGAATTTTGGGTAAGCTTTTTTTAATGAAGGAAAAACAAAAAATTCTGAAGAGTATTGATTTCATGCTGATAATCAAGGAATTTTGTTACCTCATCAAAATTACTTAGCATTTTATAATATCAGATTCTTTGAGACTATTAGTTTTCCTAAACATTAATACTGGCAGTAAACTGATGAATGTTCCAGTACTTTCACCCTCATAATCAAGTTTTCCAGTTTCAGAAAATGAATTTTCAAATCTTCGAATTGACTCTATGAACGTGTAGAGGAAAAGGTTCAACCTACATAATTTTAAATTATCAATATTTGATTGAAATCACTGCATAATTTTTTTTTTTTTTAAAGTTCACAGTGGTATTGACTTGGAAAAACTCAGACTTTGAAAACTAGTAGATTTCATTTGCTTCTAAATACACAGATGGTAATAGTATTTTACATAATTGTTTTAATATTTGTGGTTATCACCATTCTTATTTATTTGACCTCACCATTTTATAACACAGCTCACTCTTATGCAGTATTAGAGGAACCACTTGCTCAGAACTGTTATATGTGAAACTGTAATATAGCACATACTTTACAAAACATGTTTGGTTAGCATTTCGTTACTTGAAAACTGCATTCTTCATGAAAGTCCAAATTCATATCCTTAATTCTAATGATAATTTGCCGTAAACATTAATTTATTGATAAGAAGTTCCCACTGTCTTTTCAATATTCCTTTTCAAATCTGCCTGAACCTCTACTCTAACTTATTTGGACAATATTGAAAGATTTCTTTTAAAATGCTTTCTAATGTCAAAGGAATTTTTATTAATCAGAATTGAAAGTTATTTATTTTTTAAACTGCTTTCAGACAGCTCACATTTAGTGCAATTTGGTTCAGCACACAAAACTGTTTAAATACTGCTTTCAACTTTTTGGAGCCTTTTGTTTTACCAGACTTCTGTGTTACTTCACTGTGCAATTTACTGAAGGCTAGTAATTATTAGGACATGTGGTAGGCGTTTATCACCACTAACATCACACAACCCACTCTATGATCAAGATACAATAGGGCAAATGGTACAATTAAAGGCACATTCTTTGGTGCATAACAATAGAAGCCTTGTGACACGGCAAGATTAAGAAAAGACTCAAACATCTTTAAAACTACTCATTACCACCAGTTAAAATGTGCACGTCTGACCTTTATGGTAATCAGTAGTACTCCACTTGTGCACTAAAGAGCTAAATAAGCTTTATTTTAGACACATAGAATTCTTTGCAGTGACCTGCAGTTAACTTAGCTGATCTGAGAGCTGAGGCTTACAATGAATCAACCCATCAGTGGTCATAATGGTAGGCCATCATCTTTATCAACCAGTTTATGATGACAGGCAGAAAACAGTACTGTAGATTTTCCTGACAAGTGGAGTAGTATTTAAATGTTGACTGCTACATACATCAGATTAACAAGGTTGCAAAGTTACCGAGAATCCCATTCCCTGAGGTGCAGATTCACCCTGTGGTGCTATTATACCATAAGGTATATCAAAGATAATTGCTTAGTTTATTATCCTGTTGTCTTTTATGTCAGCCCTTAATTGTGAATTCAGAAGCCTCTTGATCTCCCAGTTCCTTATGGACCTGTTATTAACCCCATTCATTTTAATTAGGATTTATTACTATTTTTACTATTAAAGCGCAGAATTTTTAAAATAGATGCTTCCAAATAACCCACAATTCCTTCATGTGGCTTCAGTAAAAGAGAGATTGATTTGATATTTAGTCAATATTGTAAATACAGATCTCAAGCTCCTTTTCCATCCTCTAACAAAATTTGGCATATCAAGATTCTGATTTTTTTTACCAAGAGTTACTTTAATATTCAGTTAAAGCATGCAAATATACAAAGACTTCTGTGGTAAATCAAGATTATTATAGCTCTATATGATTTTATAGATCCAACCGAACAGAAAAGTGCAAGGTGGCTGTGTCAAAGCTGCTATCTTCCCCACAGTCCTGAAGTATGGTGGTCAAGATTTCACAGTTGTTGTGCTGCGCTCCCAGAGAACAATTTAAGCAGATTCCTGTAAAATATCACATGAAACCTACCGAGACAGTTAAAAAGCTATGGCCTGGCTAGTACAGTTAAGTAGTCATTCATAATTCCTCCTAATGTATACAATATTAATCTGCATGTACCTAGAAAATCTGACTACTTCCTATACTTCAAAGTCATTGCTTTTGCTATGAGACCTAGAAAGTGCTTCAGGATTCATTATGACATGTGGAATATATAAGCAATAAGGCATGACAGGGAGTGTGGTTATCATAAGATAATCACACCCCTGGGTCATTACAAAGCATGAGGTGCAGCCGAGCACCTCTCATTCCCCCTGGGGTGTGATTATATCATGATAAGCACACTTCATGCAGTTACCTTATTGCTTTTATAAAGTCTTTGTTGGGAAGAAAAACTGTATTTTTTACTTAAAGATGATAAAGTTGGCAGTTTACAATGTTGAGCAGTACTTTCTGCTAAACTTGATGGTTTATATGTGTTAATCTACTCCTCTAGAATATGAATCTGCGAAAGCTGATCCGAACTCATCAATCAAAGGAAGTTTCCGTAATTCAGCATGTGTTTGAATGATCCAGCTGAGAGAGAAAGTGTGCATGTCCCAGGCAGCCCCATAGTCATTGACTGCTCACTGGACATCTATCTTTTTTCTCAAAAAAAAACCCAAAAAGTAAATGAACAAACAAAAGAAAAAAGACAACAAAAAGAGTTGCTTCACTAGAAGTTAAATAATATCTTAAACACATACATTTCAAGTGAAAGGTAGGCTAAAGTAACTGGAAAAGAATTCATCCCTGCAAAACAAGAAAAAGTTTCTAACTTGCTTTTGCCCCTGGTAGATGTTCTCCCACAAATTAAGGGTGACAACTTAATTTAGGATCCTAGATAAACTACAAAATCCCACTGCTGTCATTCAGATTGTAGCCTAAGGGGTCTAATGTGATCTTTTGGATTTACAAACACCTGCCTTGGATTATGCCATATGTCTTCTTAGTGGCTCCAGGGGTGTATGCTCTGTCCAGTACTCGGCTCATTTTATGCTTTAAGAATGCATAACTGCACACAGGATATGAAGGTTTGCATCCATTTACAGTTTATCAAGTATGATGGCCATGTTCTGATTTCAGAGGCACTCAATGGTCTGGAAAGGGGCATATGTATGGGCTGAATTTGGCCCTGGGCCATTTATGAATGTAGGTAACACTTTTTCACCTAACATGAGCAAGTCACAAATTCGACTGTTTAATTTAAATAGGTTCTTGTCACTGTATCTTCCAGATTTAAGAGGCAGGGTTAGGAATGTTGTCACTATCCTAGATGAAAAGGAAAAATTCCACTAGCCTTCTATCTTCCAATATTTGGTTTGACACAGTGCTCTCGCTACATGAAGATGCATGAAATTTCGCTTCTTCCAATAACAATTTGAACTTTAGCCTTTTGTGTTTACATTTCAATAATATAGAGGTACATGATTTTTATATAATTTATTTGATTATTTTTCTATAAAATGTTGCCAGTTTCTTTCAAATTCTTAATAATCTTATTTCAAAATTATTATAAAATGTAAAAATATTTTATATAAATATACCTATGTAACATATATTAAAATTATTCCCCTAAAAGGAAATTAGATCAAAAGAGATATTTCTAATGCATTTCCTTAGAAGTCTATAGATTTATAACAAACAAAGAATCTGGCCTTTCAGATAACAATTATATTAACTGCAATCTAATTTAATAATTATAACACAGTAATTGAGAAATAACAAGTATGAAATAGAAAAGAATATTAAACCAGTAATTTTTGACAAATTTTACCATTTCTTCATATGACACATTTTTATATAATAAATTTGTTATTTGAAAAGATTCACAAATAACTTAGGAAATGAATTCCTTACCTGGAAGAGATGAGTTGAAAGTGAGAGCTCTGGTTACTTCTTTACAATTAAATGAAAATAGCAGACACTAAAACAGTAAAAGAGAAGTACACTTTAGCTGCTTTGTTCTGAAAGCTTTTATATGAAAAACTGCTTTTAGTAAAATTGCTATCTGATAGTTCTTAAAAGCATTCCTGGTATTTTATAACTCTAGAGGTACTAATATACAGGTACAGACTTATGTCAATATATGTATTCAGAAAATAAAATTTTGCTCCAAAACTCATACTGCACATTTAAGATGAATCTTTCATTAATTAAATGACAGCCTGAGTATGCATGGAATACCAACCTGAACCACACTAATTTGGAGCAATGACGTTTAGGGTTTGGGGTTTTTTTAGGGGTATTTGAAGCTATAGAAAAGATGATATGATGCTTATGTACGCAGAGTCAACCTTAATTCTGCCACTGTCTAATTTAAGAGTATTTTACTTATGGCTTATCATTCTTTTAATATAAAGCTATTGTGTATGATATAAAATATCTTGGTTCCACACCACAGTCAATTATTCATGACAGTATCATGAAGCGCTTGTTGATGAATTACAGGATAGAAAGAATGGAATGGAGAAGGAAAATCAGGAAGTGGGAATTTGGGAAGAAATATGGTTTGTGTTAATGAAGTACTATATAAAACACCAGTACCAGTGGACTTTATTTATTAATGCACTTCTACATATTCAATTTGTTCAAGTCCTGATCTGCAGTAAAGATTTTCCATAGAAGGATGAAAATACTGGTACTATATAGCATAAGGTACATGTGAGGTACATGGAGGTACATGTGAGTAACTCTCAGTTGATAGGTGACTCCTAGCTTGGAAAAACTGGGCATTAGGATGCATTTGCCTGAAAGATTTCCAGTACTTTCTGTATAAAAACATCAGTGGGTATTAGCATATTTAAAATCTGTTCATTCCCTGGACTGGTAACCATGGCTACGCTTGCCCAGATTTTCTCTCCTCCTCTGCAGTTGGAGCCCAAAACAGCAGGGGTAAGTAGGCTTGAAAGTGGCTAGTAATGGCTAGCAAGGGCAGCCTTATTCCAAGGAGCCTAGGGAAGGCTTGTCAGCTAGAAAGAATTTAGCAGGAACACAGGAAATGTCTTACTAGATAATAGTTTGCTGAACAATTCCCTTCATTTACTGCGACAATTACTACCTGACACTAGCCAACACTACATTCTTCATCAGAAAGTAGAGCAAGAAACTCCAGTTTAGTCAGAAAGCAGACAATCTATGCCCAGGAAAATAGTCTCTGTATTCCTAATAAAGATCTGTAGAAAGTCTGCATCTGAAGGATTTATATCCTTTCCAACACTGTTTTTTTTCTGATTAGTGTGGTTTTGGGTTTGTTTGGGTCTTTTTTTTTTTTTTCCAGGATTAACTGCTCTAAATTATCCTTTATTTAGATAACTTTCAATCCCCTACTGGAACTCTGATAAATTTACGGCTTTCCTGACAGGAAGGGGGAAAATCAGTTTGTCGACTCAATCTGTGTGTTAAGACATGTATCTGTTTGCTGGATTTGAATTCACCGCCCTTCAGTTTTGACTATACTTCTGCCTTGCGAGACAAATTTTCCCATCTACCTTTGTTGTTTCATCTGATTCTATTTTTTATTTCTTTTTCCTCTTCTCTGAAGTAAATAAGACAAAATTCCTATTGCACAGTTTTAAGACACCCTTCTTGTTTGTGCTTTTTCTGACATTAAAGGTCAACAATGACCCTACACCATATTTTGGATGAAGTCATAACTTTATTTTATGTCATGGCTCTTGAAAGTTTTCTATTCCTCCTCCATCTTGTTAATATATGAAGATTTTCTTCCATTTTTATCAAAAATCATACATTGAGCAGCTAACTTCCCCGAGCTGTCCATAAAGTTTTCAAAGTTTCTGAAATTATAACACTTATAGAGTTTTATCTGCCATGCTCTTTCCTATCATCTACTTTAAACAGGTCATCTTGAAAGTCCTCACAAGCTTTACTAATTTTCTGCAAAGTTTACTTCCTTGCTTTACACAACCCCTGAGGCAATCAAATCTTGATTCTATAGCAATTTTCTGTTAATTTATATTTTCAAATTTAATGTATTAATAACTATATTACATAATACGGGACCACAGATTAATACATTAAGCCATTGATAGCCTTTATTATGGAAAAAATAATTTCTTCCTATTCTTTTTTCTTGTCTTGCAGACATTTTTGTTAAAGCAATTCTTGTCTATCATCCAACAGCTCTTTAGAGACTTTAATAGCGTACCACAAGGAAGGCTTGTAAAAGTCTTTTAAAATACAGAATTTAGATTATGAAATTTTGTGTCTCCTTCTGAAATTTCTTCAAGTAATTCTAACAGATAAGTGAAATACTTTTGTAAAACTTGCCCTACTAGAACCTGTTTACTGTATTCCAATTACTTATTTTGTTACTCTTTTCTAAATCATGTCAACCAAATAGATTTATTAAACTTTTACTGGTCTTTAATTCTTTTTCTACCCACAAACATAACATTTGGTGCATTTCAAGTTTTAGTCCCATAATTGTTTCCTATAAGAATAAGGGACAATATATTTGCCAGCCATTTGACCAGTTCAACTCTTTCCAGCTTTAAAGGAGTCCTCTAAATACAGGACATGGTATTCTCACACATTCTGGCCCAAATTCAGGTCTGCAAGAAATTGACAGGTGTCACGCTTTCTATAAGGAGAGATATCTCATTTCACATGAGGAATAAAAGTAGTTGGAATAAACCAGCTAGATTGAGTAAATACTTATGCAGTAAACAGATACAGGATTTGTGAACTAAGGAACAATTAAATACTAAGCGTATAAATAAATTTGTTTCACTATTTTGACTCAAAACTGTATGGTTTGAGCCTGCTGTTGCCTCCTATTGCTCCCAGGTCCAGAGTCACTCTGCCTCTACAGCAGTATGTCTGAGAGTTAAATGATCTTCTCTCAGACAGAGTTGCTGACATATAAAATATATTCAGATTGGAGCAGAATTGTAATTAGGATAAATATTTGATGTCCAAAGTGCTATCATGCTAATATAGATGGAGAAGTCAGAGATTTGCACATAGGTAGTGTATTATTGTTGCAGTCGTCTTCTGCTGTATTTTTAAAGATTAAACAAATAAGGGAGATGGACTGAAGCAGACAATATCAAAAAAGCTTTACTTGAGCTGAGTTGTCAAGAGAGCCTTTCAGAAAATGGAAGCAATAAAGCAAATAAATAGTTACACCTCAGGAATGATATAGCGTTGCAATCTATTGGTAATGATGGAATTAGACTCAGCAGAAACAAATTCCTACTTTTTTACTGAGATCTGATCTATTTAAAACATCTAGGCTGATTATAGGGAATGATGTGGAAAACATATACAGTCCATGAAAGATTCTGTAATGTCAGGGCTAATTTGATGTATCTTGCTTTAGTTTCAGAAACTGAGCCCTATTTTTGTACTTTAATAATGGTTTGGCCTGGTATTCCTTACGTAGTCAAAACTGCCCCCTTAAACTAATAACAGCTTCACCTAAATGTGAAGCAAATGTTCAGTAAACAAGGGAAGATTATTTTGTTTTCTGAATATATATATATAAGCAAAAACATATATCTGTGCTTTAGCATGTGCATAATTATAAAATCTTCATAACGACTATATATAACAGAACTACAGAAGTGTTATTAGTGGTGATTTTAAAGGCAAAACCCTGCAAAATAAAAGGGTATAGATTTCTCTTTTTACAGGGATTTACAGTACTCATCAACTTGTATAGTTCACATTAGCATCCAGTGACATTGCTTTGTCTGTATATATTTCTAGCTGTCAACAGAATGTCCTGAGGCAATCGCATCCTGATTCTATAGCTATCTTCTATTCTTTTATAATACACAAGGGTCTAATTTTCCATCAGCAAAGCATGAAATCATGTAAGAATGCCGCATAACCAGCATGTGCAAACAAGTAGCACTTTTTCTACACATAAAAATGCTTCATAAAATAACAAATAAATTAAATCTTCTTGTTCAAGTAAAGTACTGGAAAACCGAGACCCCCTTTAGAAATTTTAGAGTACTCTGGTCAGAAGTGGCCATGGCACACTATTTCTCTAAACATGTGCACCACCTTGCAGCATAATTTTTAGTGGTAAATCATTTCACTCAGGCTGATGGTGGAGCTTTTTCTTGGATAAATAATACAGCTGCAAACATCAGGTGTATTAATTAAATTAATATAAATATTAAACAGCTAAGAAATTATTAATTTGCTCATGCCAGGCTATTGTTCCAGCCGCAGCAGCCTTGCCCTATAGTTGTGCAGGTTTCTATAAAGTGCTTTTAACAGAATTCACTAGAGCAAACTGACTCTAGTGACTGTCATTTGCTATTTCCAATCTATTTCTACGGAGTAACCAGAGAAAACACTAAGGTTTGGCAGTTAAACAATTTTAAAATGTACCGGAAAATACATGCATATATGGTATGATGACTGTAACTCCCTATCTGGAACTTATGTCTAGTTTTGCAGAACTGTCTGCCATCACCAATGACCTCCTTAAGCAGCTTGTGTTTGCAACATACTTGAACCACATTCAAGACATGTGTCTTCCTTGCTAGAAGAACTACAGAGGCAAATCTCAGTTTAGCCTCAATTTATTGAATACAACTGCCAAAATCATATTCTTCCTCTTTGCGTCTCATATTTCTACAACTTCAGGGGATTTTTAACACCCTTTTGTGCATAATGTACAGTTTATTTAGCACATGGCTTTCATATGTCTGGCTGCAAAGTAACCTGCTGTAATTTAAGACAAACATGTTTTGAATAAAGCAGCTAGTGTTTTTAATCTCTACTGCATCTAATACAATGGAAGCTTTCAGAAAAAAAAAAAAAGGATTTTCCAGAATGAAGAGGACCACATAGTCTCTATTTATGAAAATAACTGACCTAAAATTTACACCTATAGCTTTCAATAAATTTACCTTTGTCAGCTCCTCACCATTATAGCAACCCATTGAGAAATGAGCCTGCACGTGACAAAGTCAGAAAACATGCACTTGTTTTTCCAATACACTGCTGCTGATGGAAACATTTTCTAAACATTATGAAGTAAAACAGAGGCATGATTTTATTTGACTCTTAAATATGAAGAGGTAGGAGCAAGGATAATTGTTGCCAAATCATAACAGATGTGACCAAAATGCTCTATGATGACTCACTGCAAGAAAAGAGCACTAAGCTTGCAGGGGAAAATCCTGACCCCCCTCCAGAGCTGGGGCAGCCCTGCCCACACTGGAACTAATGAGCATGTAAGGCTGCTGGCCCACACAGGTGCAAAGATCTGCTCTGAAATAAATCCTACCATGCAGGAGACTTGAGAGTTGGCATCACCACAACCAAGACTAAGCACTCATTAATAAGGGACAGATTTTCAGCAAGTTTTCACTGTTACTGGTCCACAGAGGCCAAAGGAAGAAGACCATCTGCAACAACTGAAAATCTGTTCCTCCAATGTTCCACTTATTAAAAATGGAATTAATGTAAATAGTTATGTAGCAGATAAATACCCTTCAGGAAAGAGAAGTCACCCCACAGAACTGAATTCATCTTGGATTTGAGTAAATTCACTTCAGTACTAGATATTTTCTAGGCTACATCCATGACTTCGTATTCTACAATGAGCGGGCAGTCTGTCCGAGGTGGGTAGGTAGTCAGGAAAGTAGCCTGTGCCCCATTCGTGTGTTGTTACCATGAACCAAGATGGTCCATACTCAGTTCAGCTGTGCCTATCAGACCTGAGGCAGAGGGACACATCTCTTTTCATAGTCCTGTCTGTACTGTAAAGCAGGCATAACAGTATTTACCTTTCCCCCAGTGGTAATACAGGAGCTGAAACATGGATGGTTGAAAGGTTCAGCTGCTGTATCTATGGTTCACTTGCCTGAGACTTAGATGAAAACCCATAACTGTGGTAATGTATGGTGTCTCCTCCAAGCAAGCACGGTCATGCTTTAACTTTCATGCTAGGTGTATATATATGTATTGTCAGCAACAACAGCAAATGTAACCTTCCTTCACCTAGATCAGCAACAAGGAAATCAGAAAATTTGTGGTAGTATTAAGTTGGAGAAAACAGCACAAAAGCAAACTATTCTGTTCTTCAATCCTGATTCTACTATATTCTGTTGTTTATCTGCCCTTGAATGATTTCCCATCACTCTTTAGATTGTCTTGTGGGGCATGCATATTTAGAATATGCTCCTGCTCAGGAGCAAGGTGTTTATCCATCCCTGCCATACCTTCCACAACTTATAAGTAAATGGTGATCTTAAAGCTACCTAATGAAATTTAACATTTCTCATTTAATATATATTACAGGTGATGACTCAACAGTATGAAGATTTTCTAATTTACACCACTGCTTGTGGTGCAGTGGTGTCAAACACACAGTTGTGCTTTAAGGCAATGGGCCAAATTGACCTGCTTCTGATACGTGTATAACCCTTAGGTTGCACTAAGATTTTGCATATTTTAAACTTTCATATAAAATCTTTTCCATGAAAAGAAAAATATTGTTCATCATTTTCATAGTTGTGAAGAAAACCTGCAATTGCTAACAGGCTGCAAATGGATGCAATGCCTAAGGCTGGAAACAGATGGAAAACTGGGCTCAGGAAGACAACTCTACTTCTCTTATTAAGCTGCCTTGATGTTGGTGTTAAAACCTAATGATGTCCCTTTAAAACTTAACATTATGTATTTTGGTGAACATTCAAACAGGCAAGGAAGACAGAATTAAGCCCTCATAATTCATAAGGCGAAACGAGATACAGGCTGGAAAAATGGAAAAAACTAATATTGCAGAAAAAACATTGTTTATGAAATGCAAAAAGAGCAAATAAGAAATGAATTATGCATAAAAACAAAAGTTAAAAGAGTGACAGGATTAGAAAATACTACAATGAGGGGAAATTGAAGCTGTCAATTTACATATCAAAATAAGAAAGTTAAAATGGCTTTGGTAAGGACATTATTACGAAAGATCTGATTTTAATTTTAGCTTCTTTTATGAACATTATCTAACCTATCCTTGTCTGTTTGTTTGTTTGTTTTCTAATGGTGTTTGTTGAAATCAGCTGTTTCTGATAAACATTTTCAGTAAATGGGCATTTGAAAGTGTACAGTGATTAAACTTACCCAAATATTTCTAATAAACTGTAAAGATTACTTCAGACATATCTGTAAAAGGAGTTGCACAGCTCGGTAAGAGCGGGTTTGCAGACTAACACCACTGATGCTGAGGATTCAACATCAAATTGTGTGGCTTATTTTTTTTTCACTCTGACTGATTGCAGTGGAGTCCCAGAGTAAGAATGCCCACTGTCAGGTGGAGAACAACAGTTCCAGCATGGCTTTTCTCAAAGGAACAGAGACTGAGATCCCCAAGACCATCTACAAAGTGAATGAAAGCTCAGTAAGAAAGAATTGCCAGGAAATTTGTTCTTGATCTGAACTAAAACACCAGAGCAGGCACAATTTTGGTTTGGTTGCATAATACTTGCATAACTGCACCAAAAGCTGGGTGGGAAGTAATGGTTGCTGCGTGTGGTGTGTGCTTCCTTGCTGTGTTGCTATCAGACAGCTTTTCTCATCTCTTTCCAGCTGTGAAACTACTGGAAGAACCGCAAGAAGGGTGCCTAATCACTTCTCTCAGATCTTCCTGGGGCGAAACTGAAGGGTGCAACTGGATGCAGATGTTCATTGCCTTGCTGCAACTCAGCTGGACGTAGCTGTGTAGCCCTGAAATAAAAAGCACAGGTTTATTCAGTGCATGCCCTCTTCTTTCACTTACCATTTTTTTACACTTGATTCAACATCCTCTTTCACTCCTTTCCTGCACTGATGCTTGCTGACATATGACTACATCTATGCTAGTGTTTGCACTTCCATAAAAGCCACTTAGGAGCAGAGAAATAGAGCTGCTGATACTGGACCTTCTCCCACCTCTTTTCTTCTCACAACTTTCTCTCTGTCTTTCTCCTTGGCTGCTGGATGCACCAGCTAGGGAGCAAGTCAGTACAGTGATGGGAAAGGGAGAGAGACAAGAGTTCCCTTTCAATTAGCACTGAAAGTAGTCTCTGGTAGGTAGGAGAAACTATGGTAAAACATTATTGCATTCAAGTGTCCATATGTTTCTGTATCTATATTACAGATAGGTAATGTCTGGAAGCAGAGGGGTAAGAATGAGAGGTAGGTATATAAATGCCATGCAAAATTCTTGACAGGTATGTTTGACTGTCAGGTTTAACTGCCTCTTGGACTTCCCCAGCAGCTTCCTGTGTAAAGACGTATGATCTGCTCACCCAAAGACAGCACGTGGGCTAAATTAGAGATGTCTAGAAAGGGAAAGAGATTACAATTAGATTCCCAAAAAAGCTGAAATATTATAGTCTCAGCTCTTCATTTCAGTACAGCATTCTCCCATCCCTACCTCTCCAGAAGTCTCACCACACACAGCATGTGGTTTTGCAGGCGGAGAATTAACCTCTTCTCCTGCACATTTACTCAGATTCTGTTTACTCAAACCACTCACACACAATTTTCTCAAGGGCAAAATATACAGCAGATGCAATATTGAGAATAAGTTAATTTCAGAATCAGAGCTGGCCAGAAAACAGACATCACATATCAGTAAAATGGTGGCATTTGAGACATTTTTGAAAAAAAAAACCCTCAACAAAACAAAACAAAACAAAACAAAACAAAAACACACAATAAAAGCTAAAACTGAGTCAAAAGGAAGAGCTTTCAATTTTCTCACTATTATTAAAAATAATATGTTGCAACATTTTGAAATCATTTGAAACATCTTATTTAAATTTGTATCTATTTATATAGAAAGCCAAATCCCATTCAAAACCAAAATGTTTTGAAATAAAGAATTTATTATTTGAAAAAGAAGAAGAACAGGATCTCCACTATTTCAAAATGTTTTAATTTCCCTCCCTGTCAGTTTCTCTTCTTATAACAAAACTATCTAAAAATTATTCTGACAACATGAAAGCAGCTGTCTTTCTGTCTATATATATGTCTGTCTATCTATCTATCCAGCTATGTTTTTATTTGGCTGACAAACTTTCTCATCATTTACTTTCCTAAAAATGTAAGTGTGAACTGAAATCGAAACAGGCTGTACATCACACCACTAGTTTTAGGATAAACTAAAAAGATTTAGCTCAACTCTAGGGATTTTCAAGTCCTTTGAATATAAAATAGCTGAGGACAATTTGCAATCTCAAACTGTTCGGGATTTTATATCACGAAGGAGCACAACATATTTATAAAGCAACAGTGACGGGTTTCACTTGCTCTCAGTAATAATGCAATTAAGAGTGCTAATAATGCCCAAGGAGAGTCTTTTCCCTGAAACCATCTTGTCTTCAAACTTTCTTCATGATTCTATTGTGTATTTGATTATTATCATTCCTGAGACAGTCTGGCAATTTATCAATATCCCCGCCTTTTCAAGAAACATATCAAGAAATAGTGCCATACCACCTCTGAACACACTTGTTAAACGCAGTGCTAGGCTGACAAGATACCAATAGTATAAGCAGATGTTCATTTCTCACCAGCTCTATGCCATTCAAACCATTCATCCAGAGCCAGAGCTGCACCAGTTTTACACCAGAACATTTTAAAGAGATATTATGCACTTTTCCTCAGAATGGGCTAAAACCTCATTGCACTATTTTTTATTATATGCAAATGACCAGCATCTGATTAGGTCCTGAGGCAGCTTCACCTAGGTGTTCACAGGAATAGCAATGGGAACTGGGGAAGAATATGTCATAACTGAAGTATATTTTCCCTTGAGGGACACCACCATTTGATTTTGACATTTATTTGTCCTGTACTGTAAAGGACAAAACTACAATTACACTTTTTTTTCTACTGTGCAATGGGCACAGTGTCAGAAAAAATTAAATCAAAGGTAGTGTGTTCTTACAAAAAAATAACAAGCTTTAAACCAAATTTAAAGAACATAGAATTAAGTCACACTACATTAGAACAGCTTACATGATTGAAAAATACTTATTGTATATGTATTTTACAAAACAGCAGAAAGCATAAAAAGTAATATATGGTCCTGCACTTGACTTTTTCTTAGTTTATTATTAATAAAATTAACAGTAATATTAACATTTTACTTTCATTAATATTTTTCATTGACAGCTTTACTAACAGGATGCATCAAAAAAAAAAATCAGTTGCTTGAGCTCATTTCTATCATATTTGTCATGATCTTTTTCATATTTGGAGAAAGTTGATGAAAATTTAATACAAAATTAAATGAATTATACAGATTACGACTCTTACATCTTACATTTCAACCACATACAAATCTATTTTTAGTATGTACATTATCATGCAACAAATAATTTTTCATTCTTGAATTCCACTGGCACAATTCCCACATCATGTAAAGAAATTTGTTCACATTTTACACAGAGCATGCCTGGAAATTACAGTACTGAAAACAATTTATAAGCTACTATCGCACGTTTCACTTCAAGGATTCCCAAACCCAGTGTGCATAAATATCACAAATGGACCTCAAGTGTTGAACAAAAAAAAAAAAAAAAAGAATAAAGTGTTAGGGAGTTAGTCATAAATTGGCATATCATCCTCAAATCAGTAATATGTACTTATTTGCAAACCTCATCCAAATCTTAGTCCAATCTATAATGGTCAAACATGTCATCATTTTCTTTTTTCCTACTGAATTTAAATGCAGCTGAACACAAACAGTTCATGGGCAAAACAGACCTCTTGTTCATAAAAATAATCTTATCAAACTGCATTACTCTCAAGAAATACTAACAAACAGGAAAAAAAATGAGGTAGCAGTTCGTAAAAATGTAAAAGGTAACACATTAAGCAAAAGTTTCACCTATTTTTAAGGAAATTTAAACTGTGTTTAGAGTAGAGGTAGGCTGAATTAGGATACCATGATGTCTGCAGAAAGCAGTTGTGGTCACTTTGATTTGAATACACGTCAAATCTGACACTAAAATAGGATGATATAAAATCAAATACAATACATGTAAAATGGGAAGCAATTTTTCATTTCATTTGTTGTTTAAACTTACATCCACTGCTGATTTAAACAGTGGAGGTACATCAGTAGCTGGGAGCGACTACTTTGCTTCTAGAACATTTGCTTTCTTCCTGCATTGGGCTTAGTTCAATGAAGAATTGCAGCACATGATTTTAAACACATACATAGCCTCGCTAAAGAAATAATACTATATGTATGCTTGAATTACACACTTGCATTGCAAGTGCATAGGTCAACCATATCAGCAAAAAGAAAATGACATATTGCTATGCAAGGATCTACTTAAGGTCTGGAATATGTTTTGCTTTAGTTTGCTTTTTTTTATGAATTGCATGTACAAGAGACACTACACTCAAGTAATTCAGAGTGAATGCTCCCTGTATCTAAAAAGGATACTGTAGTGATAATGCTCAGAAGTTCTCCATGCCTGCTGTTGTCTTTACTCCAAAAATGAGACCACCTCTTAAGAGTCGAAGGTCAGGTGATCTTTATATCCACTTACTGCTTAGCCTCTGACACTGATTCTGCCAACACTGAGGAATGCTAGCAGGATCTATATAAACATTTTTTTTGCAAAAGTTTAGTCATGAAGTTCCTTATGATTAGGTTGGATGGCTGTTGAATTGGTTTGGTAATAAATAATCAATTTTTGAAAGTGCATCAAACAACTTTTTTGATTAACATTAGACTTAATTCTGTTCTCAGCAATACAATAGTATGGAAAGTTTACTTACCAGGGATAGCTCTCAGTATGGCATGGCATATTATGTGATTTCTTGAAGTACGGTTGTCTTCAGATTTGGAATTGGGGAAGGGAAGCATTGCTTGTTGCATATATTTATTTCTTTAAAGTTTTGATACTGAAAGTAGAGCATCACTACCCTCTATAATTTTCCCCATACTTAGAATCATAGAATCATAGAATGGCTACAGTTGAAAAGCACCTTTCTACTGACAGTTTCAAAACTTTACCATATCTCTTCAAAAAATGAAAGCTATTTATTTTTAAAATTTTATATAGCAAATAAAAAAAAAACCCCACACATATTTGCTCTTTAAAATGCAGTGGTTTATAGTAATATATTATAACATTTCAAATTTTAATACCAGTGCTTTAGTATAATAAAACTTTTAGTGATTCCCTGCCATGTCTTGTTCAGACTTAAGTTCCTCATTTACATATCTGATGTCTCCCAAGAGACAGACAAGCTTCAAGTTAATTATCCATACAGCTGTAAGAACTCCTGTTTCTTTGGTAAGAGCTCTCTAAAAGAAAACTAACAGTTATTAAAAATTACTTTGAATTTCAAAAAGTAATCAAGTTGCATTTAAAGAGGCACTAAAGGAATACTTAAATTTAATATTCTTTGCAGACTAAATAATATATAAACCATGTACAACTCTTATAAAATTTGCAAATAAAACAATCACTAAAAACTAACAAGAAACCCAGCTTTCAGTAATTTCAAGCACTACAAACACTCAGAAACTAAAAAGCTCTTGAGCAGACCCTGCACTACTCCTTAACATGTGGTCATTTTACATGAAGGCAAAATTGCACCTGTTGAAAGCAGCAAAAGCAGTTGAAATTGCCGCTTCCAGTGGAGTGGGATTGCATCACTAATAGCTTATAAAAGCGTGGAGAGAATCGTGCTCTTTAGAGAAAATAACAAGTGACAGAATACATACTACTGAAATGAAATGCAACTGTTGTAAAGACACCAACATGTCTCTTGTATCTCACCTACTATAATTACAGGGAGGAGCAACAGAGAAATACTGTAGGGTGTATGTTGTCACTTCTGACCAAAAACATCTTTAAAAACCAGTTTTATATATCATGGAAAAGAGAAACAGAATAACTGGCGAGTATAAAATGGATCTTAATTCTAACTGTTCTACACAGCTTCCACTCACATAACACCTTCAGTATCTATGGCTCATTCTCTGTCATCTTCAGCTGCAGCTGGCAACTTACAAGTACAGATATCAGGTGAAATAATTAATCCGAGTATTTTACAATAAATGAACATGTGCATCTATTTCCCAGAGTCTCATGATGACTTGCACAAGAGGCAAATTCACTGACTGTCTCAAAATTATTACATGCATCCTATAATTAAGTTACAACGACTGAATAGAATGTGGATGCTCTCCTCTACACAGAAGACAACAATCTCATTCCACAAAGACCTTGGAGGTCATTCAAGAAGCAATTAGATGCCCTGCTATCTATACTAAAAAGAAAGAAGGCTGAGAGAGAATAGCCTTTCTTCTATTGCCTGTAGCTTCAGTGCTCACACATTCAAGTGAAGGCAAAACATATTAAGCCACAGAGCAACACACACAGAACATATATGCTTTATAAAAAGTTGATATTATTTCTATCCAGCAAAATGGGGCGGGAAGACTCATGTTTGTCATTTTACAGAAAGGCATTTGTTAACAGATTTTTGTTATTTTAGTTTCTCAGCTTCACTGCATACAAAGTGAAAAGCACTAAGCAAACTCGCTGTCATTCCACTAGGTAAAAACAGAGAATACATGCTAATGTCAGCTGTACACACATTCAGCTCTGGGGTAAAAAACAAAAGAAGACCTAACTTTTATCTGTCAACCAACATTCTTCTATCATACGTAAAAAAATTTTACCTGGTATTTTCTGGCACTTTACATTTGATCAGATGTTCGATTTATTGTAATGAAGATAGTTAAAGCTCCATAACACTCACAGATTTTGGGAATGGAAAATCTTTGAATCCTTAGGTGGACAATGCTACCACTGACTTCAAAGGAGATAAAAGGAGATGTCAAATAGACAATGTCTTTCGTGACTCTGAGATGATCACTTCTGGCTGGAATACAGAACAGTGTTGACAGACAGCTGCAAAGGTAGTCATTTCCAGGTGCCCTCAGTCAGTGGAGGGTCTCTGAGATGTAGACCTTTTGCAGGACTATGTGGAACTGGTTCTTGCAGATGCCTCATCTATATTTGGGAAATCTTAGCTTGTAAAGCTTGCTTTCTATCAGTTCTATAGCATTGAAGCACAAGGCAAACACTTCCAGAAAGCACCTTCTAAGACACAAACAAACAGTTCACAACTCGCTACCCTGTAATATTTCACCCTTTCTTTACTTCCTTTTAATTTTTTTCCCCTGGCCTTCCTATTTCTAGAAGAACCAATAAACAATTATGGGATGAGTGGGGCAAGTATCAGTAACAAGGTAGGCTTTGCAGTTTGATCTGAACACTTGCCTAGGTGAAGTTCAAAGAAAAATGCAAACTACTGGAAGGCTTGCCACTGGAAGATTTGTCTCAGAAATTATGACTTGTTTAAAGTACAGGGTACTTTATGACTAGAGAAAGTCATAGTCTTGGACTATCAGAGTGAGATAATTTCAAAAAGGAATTACCTCCAACCACACAAATAAACTAAATTAATAAAGAATATGTACTTCCCGTGTGTCTTTTATTTTCCAAATCTAAGCTTTTCTTCTCACTTCACATTTACATCCATCTACATGTTCAAGAAGTCAAACTTAGAAAGACCTGAGTACTGAATTAAGTAGAGAAATATAGAGACATTCAACAATATAGAGCTATGTTAACAGATTCTTTCAAACAAAAATAGAAGAGGAAATGCAGTGACTATCCCTGAAAAGAAGTTATGAAATTAAGAGATTTTCTTTTCATTTGGGAGCCAGAAGAGGATGAAAAGTGATTACTGCCAGCACTGTTGTTATCTAGAATACAGATCCAGGTGACTAGCAAGAGAAAATCTACTTTAAATGAAATAATCTGTCTTTCAAAGATCATGAAATTCTGCCTACTTGCTATGAAGACTGAAGCTGGATTTTACTTAATCAGAACAGTGTGTAATTGCCTTTGGATTCTTGCCATTGTTTTCAGTCCATGCAGTAGTTATTTCACATGAAGGAACTGAAGATAAACATAGCTCTCTATGCTGTTGATCCTATTTATGACAGTCTCAATCCCACAGTGAAATGAGTTCAGACACGACAGAGCACATTCTTGGATCTTCAACTATCTGGTATAAAATCTCCTAATTAATAAGAACTAGGTCCCATATCTGTTTCCTTGCTTCATTCCCAAGACCATATCCCATCACATCATCCACAGCAAAACAAGGTTAGTATCTGAATACCGCAGCACTACAGTTTGAGTTTGCCTGGTAGAGAGTACTCAACTTCACTGTTTTGCGTTTAAGGAGAACTGGAACATCTCATGCTGTACCTAAAATGACAAAAATGTTGATGGCACAAAATTTCATGCACTTCATTATAGTATGTGAGATTATTTGGGCACCATACTCAAAAGGTAAATAATATACCCTGTCTCCTCCTTGTGTCACAGAGAGAGGCAGTCAATCAAAAAGGTGCTCAGAGTCAAACAAAATGTCCGTATGGTGCTTCAATGTTCAAGTTATGTGTGTTCTTTAAAAAAATTGAATGCTGGATAATGATTTTCTACACTGCTATACTATAGGTAAGTTCAAAGGCAGTCATTGTCAGTATGCTGATTGATGTAAAACTTTCAGTCTCTGGGGGAAAGAGTATAGCACTTCCTACTGCTTGATCCATAAAGCAGCATTTACTGCAGCCCACCTTTCTGGTCTGTGCTGCATAATACGTTGCCAGATTATGGGAGTTAGGGAATTAAAAGGAAAAGAAAAGAATGGATGAAAAAGCCCTGACCCCCTCCTCCATAGGTGAAATGTTTGAGTCCCTGCCTCAGGGTATTGGAAGTAGACAGTAATTGCCATCCAGATGATACCCACTACTCACTTTTACCTAAATATTTCCCACTTCTGACTAATCAGCCAACCTAAAATTTAATTGAAAAAGTTTTCATTTAACATTTGCATCATGTGATGACTAGCTGGGACTGGAAGCATTCACTATCAGAGCTACAGTATAAAAAGGGAGAATAGAACCATGTGAAGGAGCCCAAGTAAAACGGAAGAAATGAGAAGGGAGGGGGGGACGCTCTTTAAGGATGCCCACTTCAAGTTTCTTTTACTAAGAAACAACAACTTGCACTTAAAGTGATACTTTGTGTGCCAGGTATTGTGCCAGTTGTTTGATTCTGTATTTGCTATTTAATGACCACTATTTGGATTTTCGTAGGCATTTTCTCATGGCTGTTGAACAGAAACCTGCAATACTATCCACAGACAGGAAGGGGAAAGTATTATTGATCTGTGTTTGCTTTGATGTGCTGCTTTCTGGGAGTGAAAACCAATCCGTTACAATCAGATGCTGCACAGCCTGAATTATATTGAGGTTCCCATCAATATATAGAATATGCGGGAGCAAGTAAACAGTAGCCACAAAAGAAAGACTTGACCAGATTATTAACCAACTCTGGATGTTGAATAAGGAAATTCATGTGGAATCCAGACAGGTCTTATTCTTAAAGACCTTTTTCGGACAAAAATACAGGAAAGGAAGCATTTGATATTGGAGACCATGCAGAGAAGGCAAAGAATAGGATTTGCTCTTTATGAAGCATTAAAGTGACTTCTGTAATGATACTCTATCTGGAACTGAAATGCCCCATTTTAAAAAAGGAATGAAAGCAGCCAAGAATCAGAACTTACAAACCTTGTTGGCAGCCTTATAGATATGTTCCATGTTACAGTTGCATCTAAAAGGGGAAGAACATCAAAACCCTAAATCTTTGCTCAGAAATGTTTACAATCTGAAAGAAGAAACATGAGCACAAGCAGTCAACAAAAAGAAGGACTCAAAGGCGATGGCTGAAGACAAGGTGAACAAGATCTGGAAGACAAAAGAGTAAACGGATTGACAGGTTTGAGCAGATAACATTCTCTCTGCCTCCTTAGAGCTTGCCACCATCTGCCTAACAGCCTTCGAGCAGGGTAGGCAGCAAAAGGCCTACATATATTGGTTACATACAGGCATGGATATCAAAATGAAATTGGCCAAAGGCAGGAACAAATGACAGAATGAAATTTGTTCAGAAACAAAGTCTTTGTAATAATTCAAAGTTTAACAACAAAACTGAAACATAAGTGTGTGGTTTACAGATTTAAAATATATGTTTGGATCTGACTGTGCAATGTTGTGCATCTTGTTTTCTTCCTTAAAACGTAGAAGCCATCTGTGAATCAAAACAGTACCAATTTTTGCAGAGATGCAAATACACAAAGTTCAAATGTTAGACTTGTGTAGAAACAACTGCCTCTCCCCATAAAGATTTCTGGTAGGTATCTCACTCTACATGCAAAGATGGTAGTGCTTTGCCAAGCCGAAAGTATTCTGTGTATGATATTTAAAGTGTAGGTACTGATTAATACGTGGATTAATAATTCCTTTTTTAAGGAAAAACAAACAAGATTTTCCACCTGAAATACCCTGTCATACCTGTGGGTAGACAACTTCCCCCACTGTTCAGTAGCATTTGAATTGTTTGCCTTATCTCTCACTGGCTTTGACTTTGGTGAGAAGAATGGAGGTGATATTTATCTCCTAACACAAACATGTATTAGTCAGCCATTTTTAGAGATGCAGGTTAAGTGAGGGACCATAAGGCACATATATGGGCAAACACATTATAGCAATTTTAGTAACAACAAAGACTGGAAGAGAATTGTTACATTTGGAGAAAATGTGACTGAAACTTAAGGGATAAATTCTGGTACATGTCACCATTCTACTATGCCAGAATCTTTCAGAGAAAAGCATAAGAATTAGTGGTCTGTCTGTCCTGCTAAGGACATTACAGG
>JANHGB010048727.1:26516-39882 GCA_026283785.1 Coracopsis vasa
GGAAAATAATGACCTGTAATTCCAAAAGGAAGCAAAGAATCAGACCTTCTACAGACAATAGGGGTGTTTCACCCCATACTCCTCTTTTGATTTCTACATGAAACCATACACTGAATAAATTCCTGGCACAGTTCTGTTAAATTTCCTATCACTGTAGCCAGTTATTAAATATCTAGGTTTGACAAGAGAAGTGACAAATAAGTATCATGTGAAAAGCAAGTATTTTGGTAGTTTGGTAGTTTCTTTACACAGATGCCATGCAACAACAACAAGAGCTGGATTTGTTCAGATGGCAAAGACTTAAGGCTAAGGCTACACCATTTAAAGTGTTACAAACAGCAGGCACCTGACCCCAGTCATGAGATGCAGAATATGTTTCCCTGGCACCAGCACTCTCTACAGTCGACAGACAGAGTGAAGCTGCTTTGAAGAGAGCTCAAAAAAGCCCAAGGCTGACTAGAGTTGGACAGGAACACGGCTGTGTCTGAACCTTGGGCCCTCTTAAAAGCTCAGGTACAACATTGCCTTTGGGCTCCAGCCCCAGAGCTGTCACCTAAGGCCTGATGCACAATTAAGCATGGGCTTTTTGCAAAATATCCTGGTGACCAGAGCACTTAGAGAAGACATGCTTGTCTTACAGATTCTCCTCACCTTAAAGAGATTTGATCCCCAAAATGCCAGACCCAACAAGTGTGCCCTGCCATAAAACTAGAGCTAACTGCAAGAACAAAGGAGACTAGTGAGAAGATGCTCTCTAATCTTCTTTCCAGGCTGGAACACTGTGCAAAAATCTTGTCAAAGATTAATTTTTAATGTGTGTCAAAAGTGCAAAAATCTTGAAGTCAAAAGACAACACAGAATTGAAAGTCTAACTTTGAGGTCTGTGGATAGATGGAGATAGGTGGAGTCCACCTGTGGATAGATAGGTGGAGTACATTCCCTAGGCATTCATAGCATTTAAAAAAATTATTTATGAAACATGCAGTGGATAAAGACAGAAACATCTTGGAAGCCTTCTTTTACCAATTAATGACCACTCTTCTACCTTTCAATATTCTGCAAGATGGAAGATGATAGAAAAAAGAGATACGATCAGGAAATTAGCCAAACTGACATTTTTTTAATATTTTCAGTCATAAGTGATGATAAAAACCAGCACCTGCCATGTTAATTCCCAGAGTTTTGGACAAATTCTTCTGAAAAATTAATTTGATTGCACTACAAGTTCATCACACTTTGTAGCTAAAAGATTTTAAATTATATAAAATTATATAAAATTGCAGTATGCTTTCAGTACATATTTTATTACAATCTTCAATTGATAAATAATGGGAAGGTAACAGAAATGCCTTCACTCTCAACTTCAGGCAAAAATGTGGAGGTAATGGAGAAGAACGAACAGAAGAGGAAAACGCTGCAACATCTGAGGGCTGGTTTTGACAGAAAGATTTCCAGCATGAATAGTGGCGTTGTAAGTAAAAGGTGGAAGATTTTGCACAGATTCATAGTCAGTACAGCAGTAATAATCCTTGACATGCATTATTTTTAAGCCATTGGTGCACCTATGCAATGTGTTAAGACAACGAACTTCCAAATCCAATCAGAAGATGTCACAAACATTACCGCTGCACTCCGTAACACACAGTCGTTAGTCAGAGCAGGCCTCCGGGAGACTTTAAACGAGTGGTGGAGTACAGCAGCAAGGCAAGAGAAGCCCTCAGAGGTTTCAGCTCTCTGACTTCTGTCACTATAACTTGGTCTGACCCAGAGCCAGCAAATGCTGCAGCTGCTGCTCTTTCTCACACTATCTGTAAATAAATGTGACCTGTGCATTTAGCAGGTCCTTGTTTAAAAAACAAACAAACAAGAAGAAACCTAAATATTCTTTCATATTAGAAAACAATATGTTTCTTGTATTCCTTTTCAAACACAGATTTTACTTGAACAACCTTCTTTTTTCACTGTCTTACAATATTGTACACCATCTCATTTTAAAAGGAAGTGAAATCAATATATACATGTGGCATATATGGACCACAAAATTTCTCTGCATGTGCTCTCTGCTGCTCAGATTACATGGGCAGTAAGGATAATAGAATTTCCACAGCTTTTTCACCTTATATACCTATTCCAGATTCTTTAAGGGTTTCCAAGGGACCGGTTTTAAGCATGCTATTTAATGGCCTGTAGAAAATACAAATTCACTAATCTAATTTTAAAAATGCCCACTCACTTGGGCACATAAAGTTATTTGAGAAGTATTTTTCACTAGAATATGTATGGTAACATTGCAAATGGTCACAGGGAATTTGAAAACACAAATTCAAAATGCCTGTTATATACAACCCCTGCATAGATGGAGCCGGATACTGCTCCCTGTTCACTACTTGAAGTTACCATTAACATATACAAAAGGTAAATATTTTCAAATTATTAGGCATCCCTTCTATCCTTAGAGGGCCAGAGTCCATAAGCACCTGATTCAGATCCAGTTTCCACTAGCACACAGCTACAGCATCAAGCTCAGGCACTGCAACACATTGTGTGATTGAGGATGTCAAGGGGTGTGGTTTAAGCCTGCAGTGATTTGGAATTTGCAGAGTGAGTTCAACTCTAACATATGCTCAGGTTCAAATATATATTTATTGTAAAAATGGTTCCAGAGTACATAAACACTGAAAAAGATTAGAATGCACGGGTTTTGCTTTAGCTGTCTTCTGAAGATTTTGATAGTGCTCTTCAGCTGGAGGGAGCTTGGAGACCATCAGTCAGCATTTTGATTATAGTTGCAAGGCATGGCTAGGAAATGCTGGACTGAGTAAAGCCCTGAATATATTTTACTGCTGGGCACTAGTGGGCATTTATTACACGCTATTACTTATCTCTACCACAGTACTCCTTGTATTTATACCAAGAAGCACTACAAACTAGGTGATAAACAAAATTACATACAAGCCTCACTTTATATGGATTTTGCTGCTTATATACACAAGGATGCCCTAACAAACTTAATATTTAATGCTTTATTTCAAACAAAACTAACATCAGATCTTCAAGCAAATGCTATTCTGAGGGCTAAACTCTGCAACCGCTAAAGGTCAAATAGGTTTATCAATTGCTGTTACATCTGAGGCTGAAAAGATAATGACCAAATCCCTTGCTCTTCTGCCAGTCTCACCATAGCTCAAACAATAAACCAGGTATAATAGATCCAAAAAACCCCTGCCCTCACAGGTCCAAACCCTTCTAGTCAACTGTTCTGACCTGCTGCCTTTAATGATAGTTACAGATTAGGGCCAAATAGTGGACATAAGTGCAGGCATTTATAGTTTAGGGCAATGCCATTCTCTGTTTCAGAGTGTGTTTTAGCCAGAAAGGGTTTTATTTAAAGCAAACCCAATAAAAGGGAGAATGACAGGAGTGAGACATGGCACCTCCTCCTTCCACAAAGGATGCTTCCTTGCTAGCAGAATCCTCCTCTCCTTCTCTCTTCCTCAGTTTGACAACTGTGGAGTGCAAGACATGCAAATCATCCTTCCCCTGGTGACATCTGTCTCCCCAAAGAGCTCCAGAGGTAGTTACTTGTGATAGCTTTGGAATCTGTCATATGATTAGGTGAATATCGAACAGTCTGGGACTTCATTCTCTTAATGCTAGTTCCTGTGACTCACATTTGATTGGCTAATGTCCTGGTTTTGTCTGGGATAATTTTCTTCCTAGTAGCTGGTGCAATGCTGTGTTTTGGCTTTAGGATGAGAATAATGTTGATAACACTGATAACACACTGATGTTTTAGTTGTTGCAGAGCAGTGCTTACAATAGGTTAAGGCCTCTTTTTCTCCTCACCCCACCCCACTAGCAAGGCTGGGGGTGCACAAGAAACTGCAAAAGGACACAGCCAGGACAGCTGACCCCAACTTACCCAAGGGATATTCCATATGACATTGTACTCAGTATGTGGAGAAGGAAGCAAGAGGATGACTGCAGAGTGTTTAGCTACCTGCTGGGTTAAAACACAACAGCTGGACTTAATGCAATGTATCATTTATTTATTTATTTATTTAACGAGGGGGAGGGGGTGTTGGGTTTTTGTTTTGTTTTGTTTTGTTTGTGCTGAGAAAGGGAAGAAAAAGCCTTAAATAAATTTACACATAGGAATTTGATTTTGGGAATGCCTTCCCTTTCATTTACGTATGGTATATCCATAGCAATCAGACAGACTGCATTGTCCATTTCTGCATCTACTGGAAATATCGAGTTTTCATTGTGAAAAGGCTGATGCTTATGAACTTGTAAGAAAGCTTTATGTGCCACTTCTTTGCAAACAGAGGCTTCAGAACAGTCTCATTAACGAACCGCAAAGGAAACAGGAGAAAGATTTTTTAAAATAACAGCTCTCCTAAGAAATGACATTTAAAAGGAGGACTGATTAATATCAGAGACAAGTCAAAAGAGTTAAAGAAGTTTTATCTTTTTCAGTATGGCTATCAATAGGAAGCTGACAATAGTATTATTGCTATTTACATATTGGTAACATGCTGGTATGAATTTGCATAACGTATTGTGGTTCTGTGCTCTAGGGACTGGCATTGTAACATATTGGTGCTTAATGAACTCTGAAAAAATTGATTTTCCACAGAGTAAATTAAGGAATGCATTATAGCTGTTAAAGCAATCTTAAGGGAAATCTGAGGCTTCCACTGCAGCACCGTGCTTAGTAAGTAATAAATTACATGTTATACTTATTTGCCTTAATTCATGCTAATTTTGTCCAATTAATGTATCACAGTAATTCAGAAGCCTGTCACAGGAGAGCTAATTATTTATTGGATTTTTGTGTTCAGCTCCCTAGGAGTCTACTAGCAAACAAACTTGCGACTGTCTTTCTGTTCGGTCCACAATGACATTCTTATGTCTTACTGTGGGAAGAAAACGAATGTTATTATTTCCTGGTTTCAGTTATGAAAATGGATCGTTATTCATGTGAGTTAGTTTTTTGTTTACAAACTGGTGTCATGTCATGACAGACTGCCATATGGTTAGGATGAGACTCAATGTTTTTCTTCTTCCTGTAAACGCCCAAACATGACATAATTCTTATTAAAGACCATGGCGGTACTTTTCACAACCTGAAAGCTTCTGTCGAGCGTGCGTAAAGTTCAAGAAAAAAACCTTTCTCATTCTTTTCACTGAAACCTGTATTTTTCAAAATCCACTGGCTTGAAAAATCAGGCACGATGTGCCCATAGCAATTGATACTCCTTCACAAAAATAGTTTAACTGTGGCAGAATGTTAATTCACAGCAAAAAATGAATTATTTATGAGATTAATTTGTGCAATTCATTCCTATAAATAATATGGCAGTTGCTAAATAATTTGCACAGAGTGATAAGATGCAGACATCACAGTTAAACAATAAGAGAGTCACCAGCTGTGAAATACCCACTATCTGCTAGCATTCTGTCATGCACAAGCATTTACAGAAAATTATTTGTTGGGGGTGGAAAGTATTAGATCTGATACTTGGCTTCTTCTCATGGGTAGCGGGAGAATACTTGTCAGTCGATTACTGTCTTCTGTCCTACGTGGAAAGAAGTGATATTTCTTTAAATATATAATGCAAAGTGACGTTACCAGCAGGCTACATAAAATCATGTGATGTAACCTGCCATAATATGATGCACATGACCGACTGTGTCACAAATTTAAATAGACTTATTTTAGAAGAACTGGTGAAAAAAAATAAATTCCCTACTCCTTTTCAGTTAGTTGCCATTGATCTGTGTTTGCCTATAGCCAAATGAATACCTGATAGTTCAGTAAAGGTCTCTGAGCAATATACTATCTTACACTTACTGAAGCTATTATCACTTAAAAAGCATCTGTCAAGTACTTCATAGCTTTCTACCATTGTTTCTCAATATGTTCATTCCTAGCAAACATATAAAAGTTCAACAAAGAATTAGTTGTTCAGTCCTCGTTTCTTAGAAAACAGTTGTTTAATGACATTTAGAATTTGAAATTGTTGTCTTCATTTCTCTTCCTTGATTTCTCCACTCCGGAAAACATAAAGTCTACCCTTAATATTATACCTGTCTTGAATCCCATCAAAATCAACAGGGATAATGACTGAGTCTTACCCTTAACTAGCAGCTTTATTTCCAGACTGCATTACCTGGACATTCTGGACAAGGGGCAGAATATGGGCACCCCTTCCAAGGGTGAGAACACCTTGTTTTATGAATGGTTCAGAAAAATGTGTCAATTATGAAAACCAGTAATAATCAACAAAGAAAACCCAAGAATCAGTAAGAAAAGACCTTAGAACAATCTCAGAAAATTCTTCCTGGTAGCAAATACATCAGTTCTGAAAGCCCACTTGCCTGAAAATATTCATAACTTTTTCTATCTCCCAATCCTTTTTTCCTGAGTAGTCTGCATCATTGTCTATATGGAGAAGTTTAAATAGCCTCTTCTCCTGAGCCAAAAGCTGCACAACAGTGAAAATCATCTAAAACACTAATCATATGGAACAGGTGACAGAAGGTTTGCATTGTAAAGATGACACACTATGGATATAAAAAGTAAGAAAAAGCCTGAAAATTTAAAACAAGGTCTGGAATCCCTAGTTGGAATGAATGTTTTAAAGTGCCCATGTTTACTCTCTTGTTAAGCTAATATGTTCTCTTCTGCTAGACGTAGCAGAAACTTATAAGGTAACTTTTGTATTACTTTAACCTAATATAGAAACTTAAAAAAAAAAAATACCACAATACCAAGACACCCTTGGAGAGGGTAGGTTGGCAATAAAGAACTAGATATTCATTAAAGACTCCGTTTATAACAGAGCTTTGTCTACGTTTGCTCCTTCCTTTCAAGCCACCCTCCTGTAGAACTCAGCTTCACAAGGACGGTAGGAGGGAATAGGTTTTGTAATTTCCCAGTACTTCCCTCTGGTTGTGCCATCTAATAAATGCCTTGGTTTAGAATCCTCTTCTTTCCATGGAGGCAGCTGCTTTTCTGCTAGTTATTTAATTTGTTTCTCTTATGGACATTCGGAATACGACAAAAGAAATCATTTCAAACACCTTGTACCACAGAAAGGTAGGGAAATCCTGAGACACACAGCAGCATGTAGCAAGACTACTATGAACTTCAACAATCCAAGAGTTCATCAGTAGTCTCCTGTTACAATAAACACCTGAAGACTGTAATTTCTGGATGCGTAGCTTTCCCAGTTCCAATGTATGTTGTCATTCCTCCTGACAGTTGACATGTTCTGATACACCATTTCTTTCTAACACAAAGACAACTCCTTTCTCTACACCTTGAAAATCTTTATCTCACTTATTTCCCATCCCATGCCCTCCTGCCAGCTCCATGGCAAAGATCCAACAGCAAAGGGTTTCATATCTCTCTTTTCAGACTGATGAGACTTTAGAGGTCTTTCATCACTCAGCAAATGAAGAAAACCTTTTTATGAAAGCTGAAATATCTATTTAAGATCACCTCCACAATGCAGATTTTTTGTGTAATCATTAGTAATTTACGTAATGTAGTGTTTCTTGCCATACAAACCCTGTGCTGCTATGCCAATAGGCTACCTTTGTCAGACCATAAAAGATATTAAAAAAAAAAAAATAAAAAAATCACCAGAAAAAAAACCAAAAGCAAGACCATGGGGTGGAAGCTCCCTACTGAAAGCAGCATCTTCTTTCTTCTCTCAGAGGAAACAGAGAAAGGTTTTACAGAGTATAGAGATATACAAACCAATCCTGATCTCAATGGTTTCAGAGCCATTTCAGTGCTGTTCAAAATAGCTGCATTCTTCATAGCCACAGCCGGATGCAGAGCCAGCAGAAACATCTTTCTGACAGTTCATATTATCTTGGACAAAATCAGTGCAGGTATCACTAAAGCGAAAGATATGGATGCACTCATAAAACTGCAAGCTTATACAAATCATTTACTCACTGAGTTCAGAAACAGATTATTTAAAGAAATGGAGGGCAATGGTAGCAAGACTTTAAAATGATAACTAAGCAGCACCTTGGCCTCAATTACAACACTAAATTAAAGCAGAAATCATATAAAGAAAAAGGTGACCCAACTCTCCATTAATCATAGAATGACAAAACCACAGAGGTTGGAAAGGATCTCCAGAAGTCATCTAGTTTGACCTTCTGCTAAAAGCGGGTCTGTTGTATCAGGCTACCCTTGTGGTGAATGATTAGCTTACTGGGGCACAATGGAAATTAGAGATAGCTAGGCAAGGAAAGAGGTTAGTAGTTTGTTATAGAGTCAATTGTAGCAATAGGGAAGAAAAGGGAAAGGAAACTGAAAAACTGCTAAAAAAATGAGTCAGACTATGGCTACAAATAGAAGTCACAGGTGACTACACACCAGGTATCTTGCTCCCATGTTGCCTTACAACATAGGTGACTGGAGGAGTTGTGCTAAGGGACACCTGCTACAGATCTTCACTTTCCTTCTTGCCTGTGGTCAATCAAGACTAAGAATACCCACAACTCCACTTCCAGGACTCATTCATGAGCAGATTCCTCATCCTGAGACTGTGAGCTGCTCATAAGTACCTGCCACATGTATATGACTCTTATCTTCCTGTTTCATGACCCCCTAACACTAACAAAATGAATTATAACTATTTTCCTGTAATTCAAAAGGTGACTCTGAAATTTTATCCAGACCTTGAAAACAAGTTTATTTGTTTATTTTGACATCATCAAGCTGGTTAGCAGAAATAACAAGAGCTCATAACACATAGATTTCCTGGTATTTTTCATCTATAGATTCTGGTATACATTTACGTGCTTTTGCAAGAGAGAGGAGAGAACACAGCCATTGCTTCTATAGTGCTTCCTGCTACACCTGAAGTTGCTGAATTCCTACAAAACTCTGTTTCTTGCAAATGATGGCTGTATATGTAAATACAGCACCTGCAGTAATCAACTTTGGAATAGTGTTCAATAAAATCACATACAAGCAGCCCTGTTACACAAGTGATGCCTCCTGATGTGCAATTGACGCCATGGTCTATTGGAGGGTTGCAACTCCTGCTGCTCAAACAAAACTTTTTTTTCAGCACACTACTGCAGTTCACTGTTGTATTTTGTAAGTGGCTTATATTGCTCTCTGGAATTAACAGAGGGACCACTTTGACATCTTCAGGTGAAACATACTATAGAAATGCAAATAAACTACTAGCTTATTATTTCACGCAAAGGTTGTTGTATAGCTATACCTAGCCATTACATTTATTTTCCATGCCTATCAGTATGCACTCAGAGATTGATAGATGATGGTTTTATAATTCTTAAATACTTTTTTGATATCCTAAACCTATAGAGCCTTCAGACATTTTGTTCAGGAGATTTGGAATACTTTGCTACTTGAAATAAAAAGAGCTACAATTGGCAGGATTTTAAATCCAAACATTTAAGGCATTGATTTTACTTAGTTTTTCTAAAGTAACTCCTTTAGGAAATTGAGTGCTACATTGCTAATTTTAACTTTATTCATTTTAAAGTGCTTGAGGATACTAGCACAAAGGGCACTGTAAAAATTGCGTTGTGCTGCATTAGGTTTGAATAGGATGAGTTATAGAACTGTTTGAGACTTTGAATTTGCAGAATTTACTTATTACAATGCTTATAATACTAAAGGTTTCTTATGTATGCATTTTATGTTTGAGATTTTTTTCTTTATCATCATGATTCCTAAAAAAATTATCTACTGTACATAGTCTGGCACTAAAGCTTTATAATATATTCTAGTGCAATACAGCTGCACGAAAATGTTTTCTAGATGTTGTTCACACCTACATAAATATAATCTAAAATGCAAATGTTCATTGCATAAATTACAGTAGAAAATAATTTTTCACACAACAAATCTTTAAAATATTTCCAGTGCTGATTAACCTGCAATGGAATTTTTATTTTGCAATACAATAAATATGCTCACCTCCTAGAGATCTGAGTATAGAAAGCAAAAATCTGTCTGAATATTACATAGTGAGAGTAAGTGGATGTGTAATTCGAGTAAACAATGCAAAATGAAACAATTTGTATGTCTTTTGAATTTTAAAACATTTTTATTCTAAGTGATTTGGACATTTTTGGTCTACTGCAGCACAATTAAATGTACAATAAAAATGTAACAAACGTGCTCATTTTTGTTTGATAATTATAAAAAATTATTCAGGACTATATAGCTGATTTCAGTAAAAAAATGTTCATATTACATTAGTATTTAAAACAATAATATAGTTTTATAGATGTATTTTCTTATTAGTATTCTTTAAAACACTACATGGCAGAGTGTGAAAATGTGAAAGATATTGGAAGGATTCTGATTTTTCCTGTCTGTTTTCCAGTGATTTGCCTCAATCTCATGAGTAATCTAGCATTCACTGCAAGTGATAAATATCTAACACAAGCAGGCACAGAATTACTTTAAAAGCAATAAATAAAATTTGAAAAATACCATGAGTTGAGAGGGAAAAATAATCATAAGTATTTAAAAGGGTAAACATTGGCTTTGGAAGAATAAATGGAACATTCCTTACTTGCTTTTTCAAGACCAGTGGAAAATATTCCTCACACACACAGTGGGGCTTTTTTTTCCCCCTGCCTCTCAACAAGGTATAATTTGTGAAGGGGAAACTGGTCTAGAAAAAGACAAGGTGGATGAACTTAAGCAACATTTTAATAGATATACTACCAAACTTCAGCAGGTCACTGGGGAGACTGATTGATGGAATGTATGTTATCACTAACATCAAAAAGAATAGATCTATCACAGAAAAGACACCTCAAACTATTTAAAAATTTAAAACATTATCTATAGCATTTTTATTCAAAGGCTTTTTGGAACAATTGTGTTTGGTTGCACACTTCTTTGGCAATAGAAATTTCCCGACAAACCCTGCCTTCATGGTCAAAGTACTAGTTGGGCTTTTATATTTCATGTATAACCACATTTGAGATGTGCTTCAGCTCTGTTAAAGATATAGATGCATTAGTGATTATAAGCCATCCTAGCTTTAAAGGAAGAGGGCAATACTGCAGCCACCCCAATGCAAAAAAAAAGAAATCATAGCAAAGTCAGGCAGTGATGTACATTTTCACTTCTGTTTTGTCTATATTAAAATCCATGTTTAGCACAATAAACCACACACTGTACAATATTATGTTATCTGCCTGAGCCATATCTAAAAGAAATTGAAACCCGTGGCTGTCTTCTCATTGATCTCCACATTTCTTGGAGTATGTCTTTTATATATTTCCAATGTGTCCTTTGTTTTTATACTATAGATCCATCTTTTTCCTTCCTCACTGAGCCCAGTGAAATTTGTGGTTTTATCATCACCCACTTGTTCAGTGCCAAAGTGGGGTAGGCACTTTATTAATGAACAGAAAGTGCAGTGTTTCTCCTAAAGAAAGAGACCCGTTGACTTGAATAGCACAGAGCCTCTAAAAACTTCCAGTCTGCAACAAGTCTGTGGCAAAACATGGCCTGATCGATGTGCCAGGAAGAATGTAAATGACAGCAGTCACTAGCAGGGAGGCAACACGAACCAAGAGCATCACCCAGTCATGAGCAGGTACGTAGTATCCACAACCTTCTGTTCTTCTGTGCTGAGAAGATAGGTAGACCAGACTTTCTGGAAGAGATAATAACTGCAAATTTGTTAAAATTCTGTGATAACCAGGAGGGGTAATTAAGACCTGTGATGTGTTATACAACTTTAACTGTAAAATAGTCTGATTAATCTAAATTAACCTAGCCTAATAAATTACTTACTTTTTCAGCAGTGAAATCTGAGTGGGTTAGAAAAGAAGAAAACTGTTTCACACTTCTTATAAACTGTACAATGGCTGGTATTTTTATTTAGAAAATAGAAATTTACATACAAGTGGGAAGTGTTTCTCATCCCTTGGGAGAATAACTTTCATTAAAATACTCTGAGTTTCCACTGAAAATTCAAAACTTCGTCTAGCAAGCATGAAATAGTTATTTAAACAATGTGTTGCTTTTTCCATCAAAAGAAATTTAAGTATATTAAGTTTTAAGAGTTGCTTTTCTTGAACAAAACATTTGTACAAAACAATCAATGTTTACAATAAAATCATTCATGTTGGCTGAATTTAGCATTTTTTAATGTATGAATTAGGCTTGAAGTTTCATTCGTCATCTATTTTGGACTAGATTAAAACACATACCACTTTTACCCTTGGGATTAGGATACAATACTGTATCAGGGTACTGCAACAAAATCATTGAAATATATTTGTGGTCAGAATTAGTCAGAAAATTTCTCCCATGGAAAATTTCAAATAGGAAGTAAAATGTAAGAAATGGAAATATTTTTATTTGGAAATCCTGTCATAATGTCTGACATGAGCTGTGTTCCAAGTCTCCTTCACCAGGAGTGTGGGGTTGCATGATCAAGATATTATACACAAAATAGTAGCCTTTTTTAGTTAATCTGGGTAAAGAAAATCCCCAGAAGATGTAACGTATCTGGGCAATCCAGCTACTCATTTCTTACTACAGAGACAGGAAAGATGACCTACTGCTCTTCTAATTTCCACGCTAAAAGCACCAGAGTGGCAGCATTCCAGGTTTCTGGCATGTGGTTCAAACACTGGTTTTAATAGAAAAAACAGATCTCTTCCATGAATAAAGAAATGGCTTTAAGTCACAAACTCAGCTGGCCACTGAAAACAAAAACAAATAGTGAAACCTAACTTCTCACACTCCTCTGACCCAAGACACTCTTCATAGTGACAGCAGCAGTCTCATCCTCTAAAACAGGTTGCATATACTGCACCCAAAAGCACATATTTGTCTCCATGGACTCCCAAATATGTTTGGGTAGCTCATTCAGATATAGCTCTCCAATACTAGGTGAGATCAATGTCAACTCTGGTCTTCAGCCGCATGCTGTTCTAGTGGAAGGAAAGGAAAGGAAAGAAAAGAAAGGAAAAAAAGCCTTTCGTTGGGCTAGGAAGTTGCTTTTTCTCTCTCTTTTGTCCACACCTCCATGCTGTTTCACAGAGTGATTGTTGGATCTCATTTAGGAGACTTTCACACCATTTTCTGAAGAGTGATGAAATGAAAATTTTCTATTTTATTCACTGTACTTTCATGCAGCTCCCACAGAATTTCAGCTACCAAAGCTAAACTTACGTTCTTTTTAAAGAAAACAATACAACAATCTTGTTCTGAATATGGCTTTTGATTAAATTTCCATGTTCAGCTCAGTGAAGTAAATGACAAAATTATGTATGTACTTTTTGATGTATTCCTGCAATTCCAATTAATTTAACTGAAATCATG
>JANHGB010048730.1:0-26994 GCA_026283785.1 Coracopsis vasa
AGCGTGGAGCGGTGAGGGTGTGCCAGCCCGGCAGCAGCGCCCAGCCCGTCGGCGAGGGCACGGCAGCACCGGGTGTACGGCTCCTGCCCAGGCAGGGGCAGAGGCTGGGGCATGGCGGGAGCAGCGGGCAGCAGGCGGTGCAAGGACAGGCAGCACTAGAGGGGACAAAGCAACGTGAGGGATAAGGGAGTCCTGTTGTTTGAGTTAAGCACCATCATGACCAGGATGTGGCTCTCTGCTCGAGGGGTCCCCTCTCAGCATCCCAGCTGCTGGCCCCCGGGCAGGGGATGAGCACAGAGGCGGGAGGGGCTGGGAACACGGCAGCCATGGGAGGTCACCCAGGTGGACACCCTACTGCAGAACAAGGGCAGGACAAAGCAGAGCAGGACAGGGGACATGCAGCACGCACAGTGATTGTGGCCCATCCCAAGCAGCAACGGCAGCTGATGCAGAGCCACTGTCATGTCCCTTGGCCCCGTGGGGAGGGAATGCCCCACCAGTACCATTACCCCAGGGTCTGCTGGGTGCTCATGCTTCGTTGGGCGCCTTCATCCTCATAAGCACAACGTGGCTCTTCTTCCTGCAGCCGTAGACCACCAGCGCCACCAGAGCGGCAAGCAGGGCCGCACACACCAGCACAATGACCGCCACCACCACGCCACTCTGTGTGCTTGTCAGCCCCCACTGCCCCCTCTCCTCTTCCTCCTCCTTCTCCTCCTCTTCCTGGGGGGAGACTGGCAGCCCCATGGGGGGCTCCGTCCAGGCACCCTCCGGCAATGCCACCTCAGAGGGGCCAGCAGGGAGCGGAGTGCTGGGATGGGGGGACGCAGTGGAGGGCAGAGGGAGGAGGAGCTGGTCCTGCGGCAGCCCAGCGATGGGGGTGCCCCGCAGGGAAGGGGGCTGGGCACAGAGGGGAGGTGTCTCGCCCACCTTGTGGGGGTTGTCCTCCAGCCAGCCCCGCAGGGGCAAGATGCCCTCGTCACAGCGCCAGGAGTTGTTGTACAGCTTCACCTCTCGAAGGGCAGCCAGGGGGGAGAAGATGCCCGCGGGCAGGTACTCCAGGGCGTTGGAGTGCAGTTGCAGGTGCCGCAGCCCTGGGGTGGTGCTGAAGAGGCCCCGCGGCAGCGTCTGCAGCTGGTTGTGGTGCAGGGAGATGTTCTGCAGCTTGGGCATCCCCTCCAGTGCCTGGGCATCCAGGCGGCGCAGGGCGTTGGAGTGCAAGGACAGCTCCAGCAGCTCTCCCAAACCCTGGAAAGCACCCCGTGCCACGGAGCGCAGCCGGTTCTTGCTGAGTACCAGTAGCTGCAGCTGAGTGAGGTTGCCAAAGACAGCGGCGGGGAGGGTAGAAAGCTCATTATCGTAGAGCCACAGCTCCCGCAGGTTGGGCATGGGCCCGAAGGCACTGGGGTAGATGTCCCGCAGGCGGTTGACGTGCAGGGTGATCTTAGCAAGGGCACGCAAGGGCAAGAAGATGCCGCTCGGTAGGGTGGTGAGGAGGTTATTGGACAGGTAGAGCTTCTGCAGGTTTCCATTGTGCACAAAGAGCTCCGGGGACAGCGTCTCCAGCTGGTTCTGGTGCAGGCCCAGCTCCTGCAGCTCGGGCAGCCCATCAAAGGTGCCCACCGGGATCTGCCGGAGCCGGTTCTCATAGAGCCGCAGCACCTGCAGCCGCGCCAGCCGCTCGAAGGCCCGGCGCGGCAGGTGGTCAATGTTGTTCCTGGCCAGGTTGAGCTTGGTAAGGCTGGTGAGCTGGTCAAACACCCCCTCCTTCAGCTCCTGCAGGTTGTTCCCGTGCAGCTGCAGCTCCTTCAGGTTGCTCAGGTGGGAGAAGTGGGAAGGCTCGACCTGGAGGATCTGGTTGCTGGAGAGGAGTAGAGACTCCAGCTTGCCCAGGGGCTCAAAGACCTGCACAGGGAGCTCCTGCAGCTTGTTGCTGGACAGGCTGAGGTAACGCAGGTCAGGCAGGTGCTGGAAGGCCCTGGGGCTGATGCGCGACAGGTTGTTCTTCTCGATGCGCAGCCCGATCAGCAGGGAGGCGTTGCCAAAGGATGCGTCTCCCAGCTCACTGATGAGAGTGTTAATGATCTGCAGGGTCATGGCATTCTCAGGGATGGGGCTGGGGACTGTAGTGATGCCAGGACCGGAGCACTCCACCTGGGCAGTGCGGACGCACTGGCACTGCTCTGGGCACTGGCCACTGGCCAGCTGGATGCCCACCAGCAGCAGCAGCCACTGCTGCCAAAATCCCTGCTCCATTAGGCCTGCAGGAAAAACAAAGGAGAGGGGCTCAGCAATTTCCCAGCTCCCTGGGGCTCCACCAGGGATGGGTGCTGCTTCCTGGGAAAGGCCACCAAGGCTGTGGCCATCCTGCCCCCAGCATGGCAGCAAGGCAGAAGAAGGTGGGCAAGAAAGGCTGGGGGCAGGCACCCAGGCAGGAGTGCAGGGCAGGACAGAGCTGGGGGCTGCAGTGCCTGCCTGCCATACCACAGCTATTAGTGGCATCGCTGGCGTCTCCCTCACTCAGCTCCTGCAGCGGCCAGGAGTGTGGTTTCCTGTTTTGTAGTGAGTGTGGCGAGCGGCTACCAGTGGTACTGGCCTGGCACCACCAAGCAGACCAGTCCTTCACCAGAGCTGGCCCGCAGCACCTTCAGCAGGGTGGGTCCCGGGAATGCTGCGTAGGGCCAGGAAGAAAGGCGCTCCCCAGCACACTCAAGCACCCTCCTGGCTCTAAGCTCCTGTTGTGGAGCCGAAAGCAGCACTGGCACCCGCTGCCAGGGCATGCTTTAGCTCCAGTCCTGCAGGAGCCTGGGTCAGTGGGACCCTCTGCTAGCTGCCCAGCCCAGGCTGGGTACACGGGTGGCTCTGTCTGCACCTCATCCCCAGGAAAAGGTCTCAGCCCTGGCCAATTTCGGCTGTGAGAGTGGGGTGTCTGTTGTGCAGGCTGGTCCCAGAGGTAGTGCCTAAAGAAACCCTAAAGCCTAGGAAGAGTGAGGGCTTTGCAGTGAGGCCCTTCATCATCCTATAAAAAGCACGGCCACTATGAACACCCTCTCCTCCCTCCTCTGGCCTGGGAGCTTCCTCCCTCCCTAGATTAAAGCAGCAGCCTTGTGCCAGGCTGGCATGGAGCAGTCACTGCTAACAGCCTCAAGTGGCACATGGGATGGAGAAAACCTGTGTCCCCCCATCCCTGAGCACAGTTCAGCCAAACGAGCAAGTCCAGCAGCACAGCGGTCCAGGCACGGTGCCCCAGCTGGCACAGCACCTTGGGGTGCTGGGCCACAGCCCCTGCCCTATGTTCTGGGCTCCTTCCAGGGAACACACTTACTCTCCAGCAGGGAGGGAGGAACCCTTCACAAGCCAGCACAGTTTATGTTTCCCATATGGAAACAATCTGCATCCAAGAACAGCTTTGTTTATAGCAAGCCACTTCTAAACTTCCCCAAACACTCTGCACATCAAAGCCCAGCTCATGTCACTCCCTGGTAAGGCGGCTCAGAGAGCATCCACACTGGAGCGTCCTTCAGGAAAGACAGCTGAAAACAATTTATCTCCTCTTTTCTTCTAGGGACAAAAAGCAGCTTATAGACCAAGGGGCTGAATATTCCTTACCACTCAGCCCTTCAGCATCCCACACTGCTCCTAACTTCAGCCCCCTATAATCTTACTTTGCCCCCCTTAATTTTCTCTATTGGTTATCATTTAAGATACGTTGCCTATATAACTAATTCAGTTCCCACAATGTGGTCTCACTTTGTTGGAGAACCCTTGTAAGACAAACATCTCCATCAAAGCAAACGATGCTAAACATGCAGATCCCACCACCACTCGGACCTGTCCCAGGAGTCCCCCTGGCCCAGAGCCACTCACAGGAGCAGTAGCAGAGAGGAGACTTACCCGAGTGTCCTGCAGCCGCGAGCGCCGAGTGAGCACAGCTCTGAGCTGACAAGAGAGCCAAGTGTGGTTCATGCTTCCCCTCCCAGTATATAACCCGTCCAAATCAATGAATCAGCACAGGGGCAGCTGCGGGGTTAGGGAAAGCACTGGAGCAGAGCTGCTTCCAACTCCTGTTTCCTCAGCAAACAAACCAAGAGCCTTGAGGATGGAGTTTTGGGTTTCCATCTCCTGAACCCCAGTGCTCTTGTTTGAAGACAAGCAGATGGCCCCATGAACATGGGGGGCTCATGTCAGCCAGTGCCCAGATAGCAGCTCAGCCCTGGGAGCCCCTCTTGGTCCCTGGTGGGACAGGGGTGCGTGCCCCCATCCATGGCGGCGGGCAAGACAAAGCCAGGTCCCATGGCACAATCCTGCCCTTCCTAGCACACATTCACACTGCTCTGCCCCATGGCATCACCTAGGCACATGCCCAGTGCTTGCCTCCGCAGCTATAGCTCCTGCCAGTGTCAGGACCGCCGGCCATGCCCAACCCAGGGCCAGCAGTGCAGGCAGCTCCCCCCAGCACACTGACCCTGCCTGGGGTTCACCATCCCAACCACAAACAGGCCAGGAACTCAAGCACCCACCCCAAGGCTCTGTCCCACAGAGACCTTGCCCAGCCCAGCCATGGACTGGTCACCAAACAGGGGTCGGTAGCACTGCTGGTGTCAGCCAGAGGACAGGCTGCTCCAGAGAGCCCTTGGCAAGCCAGATCACCTCCCACTGCCACCACCATGCCTGTGGGCGCCGAGAGACCCCCTCAGCATCGACTGTAGGCAGCCTTTCAACCCCAAAGTGGTATATGCTGCCATCTCCCAGGGGCTGCCATGGCTACAGCCCATGTGCTGTTCTTCATCCTCAGCAGCACACCCTGACACGTGGATGACAGATCCCACCACCCAGGGGTGTTCAGGAAGCAGGGTACAAGCCCGTCCCATCCACTTGTTCAGGGATACCTGCTGCCACCCATGTCCTGTCCCTTCCAGCCCACATGGGTGCACAGGGGTGCCTTGGGTCCCCACCACCTAGCCCACGTCACTACCCCGTCACCCACCTTTCCCGGGCAGCCCCTGTCCAGCAGCTGCCAGGAACGGATATTGGGGAGGAAGCAGCTAAGGAAAGCCAGTGTGTGTGAATGCTTTGCGCTTCCCGGAGCCAGAGCAGCCCCGTGCTAACCACGGGGCAGCTGGAATGTCCCTGACCATGTCTAATCCCGTCTCAGCCCACCCATGTTTCCGCTGGCTGCAGCAGCCCCTGCTCATGTCCCAGCCAGAGCTAACGAGCTGCTCGTGATGGGAACAACACAGGGCTGCCGCAGAGGGGGCAGGACACTGCCTCCATCCCCATGCAGCTGCATGTCCTGCCATGCTGCGAGAGATGGGAGTGCACAGGGCAGTGCAGGGGATCAGGCATCCTGCTCAGGAAGGGACCAGACCAGGATGAACAGCAGCCAAGGGATGGAGAGGGGAGTTTCCAGCCAGGCTCAGAGGAAGGCGACAGGGATCGTGGGAAGAGGGTGGGGAGTGGGACCTCAGCTGAAGACAACCACTGCTGATATGGTAGACTACATAGGGAGCCTAGCTGCCACAGGACGTGCCAGATGTCCATGGACCTCTTCCTGGATGGGGAGTCAGCATCAACACTGGGGCTGCCCCCAGCCATGCTCCCTGCCTGCTCCTGGGGCAAAGCCCAGGCATTTGGGCACAGAGAAGGGGCATTTTGGAAACACTACCCACAAGTGCTTTAGCTCACGCTCTATTGACACAGCAGATTTTCCCAGCAATGCGGTTCCCAAAATAACCTTCCCGCTTCCTTGACAGCGGTGCAGCTGGAGGTCAGGCAAAGCTTGGGAGCTGCCCGCTCCCTGCAGCCCTGGCACAAGAGCAGGGCTCTCATGGCCTTATCACATCCTTATCACCGCCTCTGTCTGCCCACTGCCAGCGCTGCCGGGTTCCTGCCGGCTCTGACTCATCCCAGAAGCACACAGCTTTTCAGCAAGGCAACACAGGAATTAAACCCCAGCACTTCCGAAAAAACACCACCCCAAGCCCAGTCCGACAGAGGAATGTTGGACTCAGCTTCTTCCAAGTAGCACGGCCTGAGAGGGACAGGGATGCAGTGGTGGGTACCCTCAAACACCCTGCCCCCAGGAGAGGGGTGATCAGGCCCATGGTTTCAATGGCCACACAGAGTGCCCAAAGCTTCCCAGGAGCCCATCTGACAGCCCTGCCAAAATCCCTGCTGCCTGTACCCAGGCCTCGAGAGCCTGGCTCCAGCTCCTGGCTGGGAAGGACAAATCTGATTTCAAGACATCCCTAAAAATAAAGCAAGGCTGAGTAACAGCACAATCCCGTGCACCGCACCCACAGTGGGGAGGGAGCCGCTCCCAGAGGTGAGCACACAGGAGCTTGCCCCAGGCTATGCACAGGGTAGGGAAGCAGAAGGTGTGAGAGCCTGGGACAGCCGCACAGACACGCTCTGCACATCTGGAGGGAAGAGGCAGCTCCCCGAGACAGCATGTGGATGTGATTGAGGGTGACATAAGTGTTCTGAGAGGGAGGGTGCTCCACATAGCTGGGAGCTCTCACGGTGCTGGATGGAGCAAAGCAAGCCTTGCGCTGCAGGAAGCCCCAGGGTCCAGCAGCGCCCTGGGAACCTTCCCCACCTCCAGCCGCACCAGCCAGGGGAATGCTGAGCCCCCCAGACCCCCTGTCCGAGCTCAGGACATTGTGGAGTCACTGCCATGGCCCTGCACCCCTAAGGGGATGGTGGAGCCCAAGCGTGGGCATCTGCCAGACCCACTGCCCCGGTGAGATTGGGCCAGCAGCAACACCTGCGGGCAGGGTTGGGCTGAGGAATGGCTCCTTCCGTAGAGCCCGCAGCCCTCCTCGCCTGCCCAAACACAGTGTTTTGGTGCTGCTCCTCTGTCCATGGAAGAGCAGGAGAGCTCCCAGAACATCCTGCAGGTATTCCTCTGCATGCAGGAGCCCCCGAACAGCGGCATCACTGATTGCCGGGGAGGGCCGCCTCACTCCCTCACAGCAGGACAGCCCGGGGTCCATGCGTGCTGGCGCAGCTCCAGCGCATCCCTGCAGCAAAGCCGGGCGGCTCTGAATCACCGGGGGCTCGAGGCTGCTTGGAAAAACTCATGTAATCGCTAAAATTAGCAGCCTGTGGGCTGGGCCGGGAGACCGCAGCGCTCATCTGCCACACAGCTGAGCACGCTCACACAGGCCGCTGCTGCTCCCTGGCCCCTTCACCCCCCTCCAGCTCCCGGCCAAACCGGCACCCCTGTGAGGGACGGGGTGTTCCGAGGCCCCCAGCGCTGGGACCCCCCATTGCTTTGCACTGCCCGCCCCGCCATGAGGAACCCCCTCGGTGGCCCCTGGTGCTCACAGCGAGCGGCTGGCCCAGGGCACCCAGCCAGGCTCTGCTCTGCTGAAGGGAGGAGCAGGGCGTTGGCTGGGCCGGGGTCCAGGGGGGGGTCCCTGCAGTGCTCTGGTGTGGGCAGCACCTCCTGCAGCAGGACACAGGCTCAGGCACAGCTGATGGGGGGAAGGAAGGAAGGAGCATTAGTCCCTCAGGGACCAGCTGGGGCCCACAGCACCCATAGAGAGGCAGCAGCAGCAGCCCCTTTCTCACCACACACCCATCCTAACCCTTTGAGGAGCCCAAACCTGAGGGCTCCTTCACAGGGACAGAGCCAAGCCCTACAGCATTTTCAGCACCCTGCTTGAGGAGCGCAGGGCCAGGGGCCCTCACTGCTCACAGCTACATGATGCCCCATCTCCATCTGCCCCAAGGGATGGGGACATGTCCTGCCTTCCCTGGGGAAGTAAGTGCATGGGCAAGGTAAGAGCTTTTCGGAAGGAGGAGCAGTCCTGGACCCTCCAGGATGGGCAGGAAGGATACCCTATATCCAAGCACCAGCACAAGACCCACCACTACTCTCCCTGGAGCTCAAGGAAAACGGCATTTAGGATCTCAAGCAGCAGTGGAGCTTGCCTGGCCAGCAGAACCGTGTCCTCCAGGCTTGGCCCTGGCCTGAGCGATAGCAGGAGCACGCCGGGCTTGGCGCAGGCTCAGGGCAGCGCTAGGCTGGAAGGAATGCAGGGCCTGTGGCCAAGTCCGCCTGGAGAGATAATCCGAAGCGGAAAGAGCTTGTCAGATGGGCGCTGTGCGAGGGAGGAAGGACCGGCTGGAGCAGGAGGCGATGGTGGGGGCTGCCCCTGCTCATGCAGTGTTGTGTGTTTGCTGGATCAGCTTCACACAGTTCACCTCTGTAAAGCCATCCCTGACAGCCAGGAGGGCCCCAGGGACCCCCTCCTAACACCCCAAGGGGGAAGGGCCCCCATGTCTCCAAAGTGCCCAGGAAAAGCAAGCAGAGGAGTGTACAGCAGCGCAGGGAGCCGCTGCCAGCCATCGCTGGCTCCCTACCCTGGGCTGTTTTCATCTAGAGGGACACAAAAGCACAGCTGGAAGCCTGGCAACTCCCAGGGAAACACAACAGTCCTGCAGCAGTGATTGCACAAGAGCGGCTGGGCCTGGTGGCAGCACGTCTCTGGGTGCTGCTGGAGCAGCAGCCCCATACCCTGCAATGAAGTGGGACTCATTCACCATGGATCAAGCAAGAGGCTTTGCCAGGGCTTAGCCACCCACAGACACCCAGAAGGAAAGGGGATGTGAACCCAGACTTTGGCTAGGAAAATGGGGCAGAACACCTCCATACCTCCAAAACTCTGGCTGGAGCAGGGGCAAAGCAGGAGCTTCAGGCCTCTTGATCACTGTGAGAGACTATAAACACTCGCAAGCCCAGCCTTGTCCCATGGGTACATGCCTTTGGCTGCATCTCTTCCCAGCTATTCTGTCATCTCTCGGAAATGCCGTGCTGGGATACTGTGGCTGCTGCATCAGCATCCCCAGGCGAGATGTGCTGGTTGGAAGCTTGGAGGAGACATGGCCAATGCTCCATAACGTCAGGCAGAGACACACCAGGGACACGAGCACAGGGCACGGGTGCTGATGGCCTTGAAGAGTCCTGCAGCAGCTGGGAAACAGGCAGAAAGTTGCTGGCACTTACAGCAGTGGTTAATTCCCTCCTTGCCATGCTGCTGTTCAGGGACTCTGTACATTCAAGTCCCAGCAAGCAAAGGAGAATGGCACCTGCAGTGACATCAGGCTGGAAACATGGATGTACTCCCATGATCTGACATGGGGAATCAGAGCTCCCACTGCTCAGGGATTTCCTAAAGCAGGAACAACTGCCACAGAAACAAGTGTTTGAGGCAACTGAGCAAGTTACGAAGACCCTTGGCTAGGCTGCATTAGTGACGTACCCCAAGCGCTACTGTCTAGGATGTGGCCCCAGAGGCAGCTCCTGGACTCCTGTTAATCATGACTCTTCATCCCATGCAGAAGCCAAGAGTGTGCAGCCAATCCCCTCAGCCACTGAGTGCAGATGTGCTTTGCATCCAGCCTTCCTCCAACAGCAGGGACGCCCCGGACCAGGGATTACATAGCTCCAATCTTTTCCAGCCCACTGTCCCTCCAAGCCCAGCCTGCTGGTGAAGGTTGAGCAGTAGATCTTGGAGGTGTGGGCTGCGGGGACTGGGAAAAACCTTGCCAGTACGCTGGTGATGGCAAGCCATCGGAGCCTTGAGACAGCTGCAAGGCAACGCTGCCCAAAGAGGGGCTGCGCTTTTCCTAAGGGGCCTCCCTGCCCACGACAGCCACTGTCACGCTGACCTGGAAGACATCCTTTCTCCAGGCAAATCGGAGATGGGATATAAACAAGCATATCCTTGGATTTCCCAGGCCAAGGAGTTTTGCAGGAAGGGCCGAGCTCTGCTGGACAACAAGCAGTGAATCAGAGGCAGCTCAGAACATGACACCTCAGAGGAAGAGTTAGTAAGAGACCCCTTATTGCTCCAGCCTTTTGTTGTCTGCTGACTTCACTTCCTCGTCTGGCTCGAGTGTGGGGAAAGCCCGATGACAGCACGTAGAGACGAGTCATCCTCCTCTGAGCACTCGACTGCACGCAGCCGTGTGCCAGAGCCACCACGTGCCAGAGCTCAGCGACTGCGCAACAGGGGTCAAAGAAGCAGCGCAGAGACCCCGCTGGCCCCACTGTGGAGCTGGAGTGGCCAAAGGAGAGTTGAGGAGGATGGCAGCTGCTGCTATCCCACTGCTCTTCCAGGGGCTGGATATCAGGGGGTCGTACACTCTTATGACGACCAAAGTGTTGCCTTTCTTAGAAATCAGTGTGCATCCAAGGGCCCATAGCCACGAGCACACCTCTTCAGCATCTCACTGAGGCAAACAGTGAACCAGCATGGTTTACATAACAGCTTCCTCAGTAGCTCAGATTATACTTACCTCCTGCCTGCTATGAGCAGACGCTTGCGTGGCACCAGCACGGCAGCACTGGAGCAGGCACAACACTAAGTGGTCATTACAGTTGTCCAACCAAGAACCTAAATATGTAACAACTGCCTCCTTTTGGGCACTAGCATGCAACCACCCAGAAAGCTGCATGTTGGGTTTGTGCTTCTCTCTTAAATATATTGCAGTAAATGTTCTGGAGGTTGTGTTTATGAATCCAGTCCCAGTTTGCTTGGCTCCAGCTGTAGTGACGTGTATTTCTCTTTCTTTAGAGATAGCTTCCATTTAACCAGGCTTGCTAAATTTTATTAAACCTCACACCAGCAAGACAACAGTTACTTAACACCACAGAAGCGTACTGTCTCCTTTCACAGCCTAGAAGAGGAATTTAAGTCCAGTAGCAGAGCACCCTGAAACAAAGCAGTCTGTAGAACAACGCACAGCCTAGAGTAGCACACAGCAGGGAAGAAGCCACAGACCTGCAGCAAATGCAGGCTCCCTTCACCTCAGGCTTGTAATGTGCCATTTCAAGGCCATCCAGGAAAGACCTCAATAGTCAGAAAGTCAGTAAGGCTACAAAAGGACTCCTAGGGTATAGTGTGTCCTGCCCAAAGAGCCACAGATCCACATCCAGAGGCTTTTAAGTACAACCTCAGAGTTTTTAAGAACAAGCTAAGTAACTTTACAAAGTTTACAAACAAACAAAATACATCAAGTTTCTATTTCCTAGCCCAGCACCTTACTTACCTTCCCCTCTGGTTAAGCTAGAGGAAAGCACTGTTAGCTTTACATGGCACCCCTTGCTTCTGCCATGTCCTGGAAAAGGGTCTGAGGACATAAAGCAAAAACTAAGAAACTTGCACTATACCATTCAGCTCCCCCCCCTATTTTTAAAAGGTCTTTTCCAGCATCTCTTCCCAAAAATAGCCTTTGCTTTCCCAATAAACAGAGAAAACATTGCAGGTAGTATAAGGAACATTTGGAGTATTACACATAACCTTTAAAGCATAGTTAAAGCCATGTTCCTATGTGGACTTCCCTACAATGATGCCATGTCCATGTGAGCAGCGTGAGCACGACAGCAGGCAACGGGGCCTGGCAGGGACAGGGCTGCAGTCCAATGCAGGTAACTCGTAGTACACACGTAGAGGTGACCACAGATCTTCTTTCACTCTCCCTCTGGGTTCACACAGCAAGTGCTGTAGCAATATACGGTGTTTACAACCACTTTTAGCAAACACTAAGGTACATAAAAGCACGTTTTCATTATGCTGTGAAAACAAGGTCTTTATGGTTCTTTGTATGAAGATTTGTAATCCATATGTGAATCAAGTGTCAACTGCCCAAATGCTCAAAATGCATCCAAAACAATGCTTCTAATCCTCTCTTCAGCTGGTATTCTCTATCATCTTCTTAAAAATTTTATCAGAACTACAGGCTGAGTAGGAGTATTTCTGGAGTGCAAGAGTTGCCTGGTTTTACCCATCACATACAGACTGAGCACAATGGTGACAGTCTGGAGTGTTAAAACCAAACTGTAAAGGCACAAGAACAACTGACAATATGCAACTCTGGAATTAAAATAGGGTTTAGCACTTCTGGGGGCTGGTATCTCATCCAGCCGGGCAAGAGTAGTTAAATCTGTTCCTCTGACACTGTTGGTTTGTACAATGACACTGGGTGAAGTTTGGATTGGCGCTTCTGACAAATGAAACCCAGGCTGTCCAACACCTTCAAGATGTGAGTAGGTAAAACCTGGGGCTGCAAGAGGAACTGATGTGGGTGTGCTGGTATCCATGTCGGGCACTGCTCTTACTGTAGTCTCCCAAAACGTGAAGTGCTCCATCACAAGAGAAGTCAAAGTCCGGGAATAAGCTGAGCTGAACGTCTGGTATGTAATGGCTGTGGTTGGCGGGCAGTTCAGGTGCTCGGCTGTTAGAGCCACAAGAGAAATATTCTGTAGTGCCAGTGGGCTCTGACACATTAGAGATGGCGCATTTTTAACTATCTCCGTGCTCTTGAGGAGCCACTCTCTGAAACCAAGAATTTGGCAATCGCATCTCCAAGGGTTGTCGTCAAGGAAGACGTCTTGCAGCTCAGGTAAAGCAGTAAAGAAGTCTCCAGGAAGAGACTGCAGTTTAGTGCTATTCAGGTAAACTTTCTGAAGGTGCTTGAGATTATGAAAGAGGTTTCTAGGAAGAGTCTCAAGCCTCTTATCAAAAAGAGAAATGTTCTGCAGTTTCTGAAGGCTCAGGAAGATGCCCTCTGGCAAACTGGAAATATTATTTGTATGCAGAGAAAGGCCCCGCAGTTCATTCAGACCGCTGAATACATTCTTGGGAAGAAAGCTAAGCTCTGGATTAAAACTCAGCACAAGGAGCTCTAAATTTGTCAAGTTACTGAACACAAAATCTGGTATTGTTGAGAGCTTTGTGTGATACAGCCACAGGCCACCAAGATGCCTCATTTCTCCGAACAATACTTCTGGAAGAGACTTCAGTGGGTTCCTGTACAAGGTCAATTTAGACAGGTCATGCAAATGCAGAAAGAGCCCAGAGGGCAAAGCCTCAAGCTTGTTCCTGGAAAGCGTTAGGCTTTTCAGTTTAGGAAGACAACAAAATGCATCAGGGGCAATGGAATGGATGTTATTGGAATGCAGGAAGAGTTCCATCAGCTCCTTCAGGCTATCAAACATACCAGACTCTATTGAAGACAGCCTGTTAAAGTACAGCATCAGCTTCTCGAGCCTGGTTAATGCACTAAATATATTTCTAGGCAGTGCTGCCAAATAATTTCTTGACAAGTTCAGTACTTTGAGTTTGGCAAGTTTCTTCAGCACGCCACTGGGAAGTGCTGTTAGTTGGTTTTTGTTCAAGTAAAGCTCCTCCAAACTAGCTAGTTTGTCAAACAGGTTTTCTTCGATGGATTTCAACCTGTTGTTTTCAATGATCAATTGCTGAAGCTGCACCATGTCATCGAAAACTTCAGCGGGAAGTTCGACCAGCTTATTCTCTAGCAGTTTGAGGGCTTTTAGCCTTCTCAGGCCTTTAAAAGCCAATGGTGAAATCAGAGAGATGTTGTTTGAGGACAAGATGAGATGCTGCAGTTCCACCATCCTAGAGAAAACATCCTGCAAGTCTGTTACATTAGTGCCCGTTATGTGAATTTCTGTCATATTGCAAGGCAGATTTAAGGATTCCAGGTCTTTGATGTGGGGACCAGAGCAATGAATTGCATTTTTTGAAGAGCAGTTGCACTTCTGAGGACAAATAGATGCATCCAACTGGAAAAAAAGCTTGATCATCACTGACAAGCAGAACACCAACATCTTTGTTGAAGTGCCAGAAACATTAGCTGTTACAAGAGACAAGAGAGAGTCAGGATTTGATCACAGATAGTAACTTAGCAGCACTTGTATGAATATATCATAAAACCTGCAAATGTGTGCAAAATTTGTCTTGGTTTGAAAGCAACCTTCAAAATCTCTATTACTGTTGACTGCAAATATTTCTAAGGTGGTCAGCTTACACTGAGAAGTACAGATAAAACTCTTTTGTAAATCAGGTATTCCTTGTTTATATTTGTACTAGTCAAGCATAAAAAATCATATGAAAATCATGATGAAACCCTAAGTAGTCACAAGGCATGTGTTTATTTGAACAGAAAAGCAACTCTAAGTTACACACAGAAAGTATCTTAAAACTATCAGAAGGTCCTGTACCCACTGGTTTTTATTGTAGGTTACCCGAGGTTTAAAAATAAAGTTCAGCCTGCAAAAATAGATAACGGAGGTAAAAGGGTGTCCTATGTTTTAAGTGGCCTATATTAAAAGCAAAGCAGCACAAAGTTCTGTTAAATCATTTCCCAGTATTTGCAAATATTCACTTCTTGGAACAGCTCAGCAACACACAAAAAGCAACAGGCTATTTTTGACATAGTCTGAAATGACGCACCAGAACTCATAGAGCACAGGACAGGGGTAAGCCTCTAATAACCAACGAGTCTCATTTCAACAGCTTAACACAATGCTAAGTTATCAGTGGTATTAAAAATATAATGAAATGAGAGGAAAGAAGTGCCATGAAGTTAGCTGGAAAGCTGTAGCACTAAAGGTAGATCAGCACGAAACACCATGAAGTTGGGAAGTTGTATAGATTTCCAAACAAAAAAAAGGAACAGGAAAGCAATCCTGGCTATAATGCTAATATTTAAAAGAGCATGTCAAACAGAAATCCACAGTTTAGAAATACTTCCTTAGTGAAATCAACAAGTCTAAGTGTACCAGAAACCTGGAAGTCAAGCACCTGGCTGATGAGTAGGAGAAGCAACAGCTGGGACTGCAGGAATAGCTGCACAAGTTCTACAGGCACAGCTGGAACAGCCAATGCCATGTTGGTCTTCAGCACTGAGAATACTGGGGAAGAAGAGGGCTCTATCCCAACATACCCTTTTTCCAGGGGAAGGGGTGAAGCTCTCCCACACCAGCGTCACAGACACAGGTACGAACCCTACCACTGAGATAGCAGAGCTTCTTACATGCCTGAACTGCTGACAAGAACCACGGATCAAAACCAGCTGCTGCATCAAAAGAAAGCGAAAGGGAGTAGCTTAAACATAATACATGAAAAGATTCTTGGTTAGGTTCAGAGTACTGCAGATCGGTAAAATTTGCATCCCTTCCTTGGGAAGGTAAGGACATGGCATCTAGTGGTATCAACTACCAGTAACATGGTGTTGCAAAGCAAGCTCTTACTGGGCTTTCTGCAACTTTTTGAATGAGACTGTAAGCCACCGAAACCAGGCTGTAAGATTTCACCCTCCCAAAGGACTTTTCCATGTCAAACATGAATCTTTCAGAGTATCCTGTCTTCCTAGTAGTACCTACCACCCCAAAACCCGCCATCTCTCATAAACCTTCACCTCAAAACTCAAGAACCATCCTGTCCCTGAACCCACTTATCCTCACCTTGGCATGCTGATGAGCACATCCCTGTCCACATGGACACCTCAGCCCACGGCACAATGAGCAGGCAGCTGGTGAACTGCTTCCTGCTGGTGCATGGGCACAACACTCCACGTACAGCAGAAGCACATCAAGGAATTTCCTTTTCAAACCCTAACTGGCATCTCAGCCTTCCCCAACTCAACCCAGGACCACAGCAGAACTGCAGGATTCAGTGAGATGGAGAAATAAAGATCTAGAGAACAAGAGGGGTAAAAAAGCTCAAACTGAATTGTTATGTTAGAGACTGTGAATGCAGGTCCCTCAGAGGGCATGACTGCAGACCACTGTCTGTAAAATAAGAAACAGGCTTACGCTAGACTAGACTGGGGATGTCCGTTTTCCTGGTCTTATGACCAAAGAGTGTATGCAACGAGACAATGTTAGACACTCAGAAGTGCCTGAAGACATTTTCACAAACAACAAAGACCACAAGCACATGATTGGCACAGGAACTGGATAATCCTATGGATCTCAAACATCTACAGCTGCAAATGGTATTTTTAACAGAAATATTTAAACTTCTATAACGGAAGCCACAGTAAGATCCATATAATAATCATAATTATACATTCCTATGCATTAGTATCTCCTCAAACCCTTCTGCGAGACACCTGGCATTCCAGAAAGGACACCAGCCTGGCTGGTCATTTACCATGTCCTGGTCTAAAGCCTCCTTCCCTCCCTTTCTACCACCCCCTTAATATTTCTCAAGACTAAAAAGGATGCCAGAAGCAATGCATCAAGTGTTGCTATACTAAAAGTCACAGATCAGTTTTGAACTTAATTTAACAGAATACGCAGCACACATATAATTTACCATGGTACTTAACTTTTCTACTTTCTTGCAAGTTTCTAAACTCATGTGAGCATGAAAAAGGAATTTTAAATTGTACCTTATAAACTAATCTGCCTTTCAGATGAACTTACTAGGAGCACAGCGGGCAATCGGGCTTTACCATGATTCTGCACTTTAAATGGGAAGTAAAACAGCAAAACGCATCCTCTAGATAACACTTTCACCCCTATTTGCGTAACTACTGTGAAAGGCCAAAGAGTATTTTAAGCTTCAGAGCAGATTTTGCCTACATTTAGTTGTGTAAGCAGCCAGCTTCCACAGGTTGTATGCAACTCCAAAATTAGATTCTGAGACCACTGACAGAACAGGAGAAAGTTTGAAGTCACACATGCAACAGCACAGAAAACACTGGCAGCTTCTTTGACAGCAGTACTGCAGCTTGTGCTTCAGCCAACCCAGTGCAAATCTGGGTGAAGTCAGAAGTATATATTTCAATATGAGTTATCATCAGAAATTACAAATTTGTTACACAGATTCACTGTGGTCTGCCACACATTATGTTTTGAAGGAGTGGACACACCTACTTTAAACAATCAAGTGATTGATCTGTACCTTTACAAGGCTGCTCTGACTTACTTTCTTGCAGGACTGGAGTCAAAGTAATTTCAGTAAAGAATGGAGAGTTTTTTATTTAATGCTTTGGCTAAGCAATCCAGGGTTGGCCTATTTGGCGTCTGCTTTTCCTCCAAGTCTTCTGGCCAACAAAGCCTAAATCCAGACAGATTCTGAAGAGAAAAAAGCTTTAAGTTACCAAAATATTAGCTTGAAATGGAAAGATTAAGTTTTTCTCATTAAGTAATCAGGTCTTATAAGCATCTTGTCTTCCAATTTAAAATAATGAGCTCTGCCAATGAACATTTAAATGGTGGGTGAGCCACAGGATGGAAAAGGTGTCTTCATTTCTGTGTGATTCTCCTGAAGGTGACTGCAGCAAAGTGACAGCTCACAACCAGGGACGTTTGCCCTAGAGTCTTTTCAAGATAACACCTCCCACGTGTCAAAGAGCAGAAGGAACATGTGGATAACAGGAAGCGGAAACAAGCTGCTATCACATGTACAAGGTCTGGCTTTGAAATGGCTCTCATGAGCCAGCAGGTAAAAGTACGGTCAGTATTATCCCACTGCAGAACTGCAGTGCTACCGTACCACTGCTAACAAACAGCATGCATACTTCTCCACCCCATCTTCAAAAACCCATAGGCACTGAACAAGATACCCATGACATCAGGGAATAAGTCTGCATTCTTCAACAAGTTTTTGATCTAACTGTATGAAGAATAATTAAAAACCATTTCATGAAACTAATGAGAAGAGTTAAAGCATCTGTTCATTTTAATTTTATTTTCAAAGAGCTTCAGTCACAAAAATGATTTACAAGTCTATTTACAATTCTATTGTACAGTTAATTATGTATGCCTCTTGACAACAGGGTACCATTCTAGAGCAGCAATACATATTTTAAATACAAAGATGTAGTATCATTTCAGATCTAAAAATAAAAAGGAAGCTGAGCTTCTAGAGAGCGCTGTAATGATGAACCTTTTAATCTGTGTTAGGCTTGAGGAATTCATGACAAACCGAGTAGTTTCTGGTTCACATAATTATCAAACAAGCTGCAGTTTGTTGAAAATAGCTTTAAAAACCTGAAGCTTTACTGTATAAAATCAACATATTCAAGACTCTAAAAACTGTCAAAACCCCACAGCTTTCCCTTAGACATACAAAAACCTAAGTTTACAAGTCAGAATTCCATGACAGAAATCCTACAGAACTTTAGCTCTCTCATTTTGCGATGCCCAACATAAGCATTAAAAATTTGCAGCATAAAAAGGACTCCACATCTGCTTAATATTATACTGTATATACATATACAGTACAGGATTATTTACCCAATTTGTGATGACTGTTCAGCACAACCTTCATGAAGAAAGACAAAAATAAATAGAATTAAAAATCCAATAACTCCTAAAAAGTGCAACAGTAAGAGTTTCCAATTGAAGTTACAATGAATACGGACAGTCAGTGCTGTGGGTGTTTTAGCTGCTTCTACTCAAGCATTACTCGCAGCATTTTTGCTTTGTTTTTACAGTAGATTTCGTTCTATAGTACATGAAACTACAGTTTCTGCTAATCGAATCTGAAGGGAAGAGGAAAAAAACCTTTAAAAAGAACCCTGAGGGATATACAATTTAATGATCTTGCAATTTATTTCTAAAAAGTAACATTTATTATTTAGCAATTGCTTTTCTGGATAGACCAGTCCTTTAGGTATGTGCATAAATAATATTTAAAAATCAGTAATATTTACAAATCCTAATACATCAAAGTAAAATACGTACAGATTAAAGTCTGCATACACAAATAATTTAATAATAAATCAAACTCCTCAACGTAAGGCCAAAATATACAGCAGGAAGAAAATGTCTACTAAGTATCTAGTGGAGCTCAGTAAATCAGTCTGTTCACCTGAATTTAGACTTCCAAGATGAACATCAGAAGAGATTCTTTTCACTACAAACTGAATTTCATTTTACTTCAAAGCAGAAACTGAATACACTAGTGCAGATATAGTTTGCTGCATTTCTGAAAACCAGAAAAACTAAACTGCTCAAGATGAGAAAAATTATAGGTGGCTAAACTCAGCTCTTGGGCAGGAAGGCATAAATCCCAATAATTGCAGAAGATGCAAAAGCTTATTTTGTGGCTGAACTTGCAACAACAAAAAGGATTCTTAGAAAAGCTGATTTATTATTCTTGACTAAGCGTCAGAAGCAAATAGGTCAGAGCTCAAGCATGCAACCTCAAGAACATTTACCAACTCTGAACGCATACCTTGAGGAAACCAGCTCCCATTTGCAAAATATTCAAGTTTAATAGGCTCATGACCCATGAGTCACTCAATCAAGTGGAGACACTTGGCAACTGAGCTCCCTAAAATGCTCTCTGAAGTCAAGCCTACCTTAAAAAGCTGTTTCTTCCTTACTTTCTAGGTAGGTCTAATTAATCAGAATCAGATTGAAAGTCTATCTTCAGGAACCAAATATGCCAAGAGAAATTATCAGTTTAGAGACAGTATTAAGCAAAAGTGTTTAAAAGGGAAAGACACAAATTATTTTCTTTCATTTCTGATGGAACAGCCAAGCTATAATGGTCATTGAAATGGAAAGCAAAAGCATTTAAGCGTAAGTCACAGCTCCCAGGTCCAAGATGCATAGCTTCACAACATTTTTCAGCTAAAATATTGTGGGTTTTTAAAAATTTGAATACTACTTACGCAGCTAAGAATTATTCTTCATCAATTATTCCATGCTACAAAGATTTTGTAAAATCAACACTGACAGAAATCAGCCAACTGACTCAAGTTCATGATTAATAAGTTTATCCAAGTCCACAGTTGCAGACCCCTTAAAAGCTACTGATGTTGTTCTATGCTTATGGCCTTAAGAAGCCAGGACTTTTACACTGCTCTGTTGAATGAATGCTAAGAAAACCACTTCCCCCTTCCTCCTGCTCCACCCCTTAAAAACAAACAATAAAAAAAAACAATCAGGAAGAGAGATGTCAGCTGGACCAGAGGATAGGACACCATATGCATACTATTTATGAGGAGCAAGTGCTAATAACTTAAACCTCCAAGTTCTAGGAAGAAGTCTTCCAAACCATTTAGCACAACTTTTAAATTCCTCATTGGCACGGTATGTTCAATGTTGCAGAACCCATAACCTCAGCAGTGGGGGACACTATCCATACTGACTTACAGAACAGCACAAGAGAATTAGGTTTGACCTGAAAATTTCCCCATATTAAAACAATGCAGGAATGGAGTTGTCTCCACAGGAATTAAAACAAAAACAAATCCCAACCAACAAAAAAACCCCAAAGCCCATAGAACAAACAATGAATACCACCCAACCTCAAATTCCATCATCAGAATACACACACTTCAAAATGATCCTAGCCAGCCAGGGAGTTTGGGGCCCTCCTTCCACAACTACTCTAAAGGACCCAACTTGCTTCTCTGAAGGTTCTCTAGTGAATTGTGACTTCTCCAGATGCCTCGCAAAGCTTGGAGGTGTCTGAACCAGTCAGTTGCATCTGGTCAAAACAGACTGATCAAGAGTCCTTATTTTGTCATCTTCCTAAAGACACCAAAACCGACTTTTCTAAGACTTTAACAAGTTGAAGATGGTTTGGACAGAAGTAATTTGTGGTCTCAAAAAAACAAAAGAGAAGTTTTAAACTCTGCACGTGAAGACGATGCCTGCTTCTACATCTTTGCAGACCTGTTTTCCTAGTGGTCTTGTGTTTGACACCGCCTAATGGCAAAACAATGTATCGCTACTCCAAGTGCTTAAGCAGCATTACTGGTGATGCAAGGTTTTCTTTTTGTCTGTTTTTTCTTTTTTAAATAAATAAAATACACATAAGCCTTATAGTTCTGCAGCAAGACAGATTTTAGCTCATCTATTTTCACTTAGTTGTGTTTCATACAGCTACATATAGTGCTTAAGACACTGGCATCTCTTTGAAATGTGTATGTTCTTAACATGCACAAATCCCAAAGCATGGGCATGTGAAAATATTCTTCCCTCCCACCCCATTTACCTTGCAGCAGTAACTTTGGCCTTACTACTTCAAGGTATATAGGAAAATTGTCTTAAGATTTACAAATAAAACATGGTCCACAAAGGGATAATTGAATCCTTCTGCTGGAAAAAAACAAGGTGTGTGAAGAAATGCATAGCTAAATGTAATAAAACATGACACAGAAGAAGGTGTTTAGATTCTCCAGCCTTCCTTCTCCAAAAACTTTAGAGTGTAGCCAAATGCCTCCTTCTCTGGAGGCCACTTAAGCTCTTCCTTGGGGTTAGCTACAAAAGAAGCCAAGAACCCACTTGAAAGCAATGTGCTTTCTTCTTAAGGACAGAGCATAATGTTTCTATAGCATTCCCAATTCCTGCTGTGGCAGACTAATGAATTAAATTTAAAACCCAAACATTACACCTGGCAACACTCCTTAATAGTGGGGACAAAATTCATGGTACACACACCGAAACTTCAGAACCGTTCTGAGGCACAAAGCTTTTCAACAGCTGAGTATGAAAAAATGGAAAAAACCAGAAAGGCATGGTAAGACTATGATGTGCCTCTAGTACATTGATGTCATTGCATCATAGGGTTTACATGAACACGTGCCCTGGTAAGCAGGTTAGCACAACGATTAAGATACTCCAGGCAGATACAATGAACCTGTTTTCACTGCCCTGCAGTTTAAACCTTCAAATACGTCTCATTTAAGAACAATGAAATTCGGAAGAAGGTGGAAGGAAACAATCATTTTTGTTCTGCCTAAGGAAACCTACATTTTTAAAATGTATAGCCATAACATGTCTGGCTCTGAACTTTGTATTCAGGGAGACAAAACAGTTGGACATATCTGCATTAGAATTTGATATTTAGTATACTGCAATTTCAAATAAAGCCTTAAAATTACATTCTTACGAATACTACTAAAGACACATGCCACCAAGATCCACTGTTATGTTACAGTGATGATTTGATATGAGCCGTTTTCTTGGGATGGTGCTTTTGCTTCTGTTGTTGTTCTGGGTTTTGGTGGCCATTCTGGATCAACCAGCAGTTCCTGAGCTAGATGCATATACTTGGCTTTTGGTGTCTTCTCTCTGCAACCCAACAGGGAAGAAAGGAAAGAGACTCCACAGCGATCCACAGCCTCCTGCAGAAGCGAACAGATTTGAAAGTTGGATTACCATGAGAAAAAATTAACTAAGAACACACTAAAACGCTTGAACACCTATTATTTTAGTTTCTAATTTACTATTTTGTCATATTGGTTCTAGAATGTATAGTACAGAAACTCTTCTGTTTTGTCATTACTTCTACATTATGGTAGCAATAACATTTAAAAAATATTAAGAAAACCCAAGTATTCTGCATTATTGCAACATCGAAGGTCACCAACAGCTTTTATGCATATTTTATAATAGTTTCCATAAACAAGGGTATAACAGGCACAGTTAAATGATGTTACTGTTGAAAAATAAAAGCCTGGTCTAGAAAAAGAAGTCAAATTCCCAGAGTCTCAGAACACTTTTAAGCAATGAATTGTTTAACTGAAGGCAGCCAGCCAAAAGTGGCAGAATTCAACTTGCTGATACTGTGAAACCTAAGTCCTACAGGCATCAATAGTTATCAAAACAGACACAAATTATTGAATTTAGGTCCTTCCTTCCTATTTTTCCTCTCCAAGTCCTAAATGCACATAACTAGCTGGAGAACAGAAACACCATTCCTGATTCTCAGGACTGGATCCCTCTCATGTCTCAGAGAGCACCTATAGCCTACAGGGCTGACATTTAAATCAAGATATATTCTACGGTTTTCTTCGTGCTCTGAATTTCTTTCAGTCGGTGAACTGAACCAAACATGAGCCTTAAGCACAACTTCCATTCTTCAGTGAACACAAGGCAATTTGCTCTTAAACAGCCTCAATAGGACAAATGTAAGCTGAAGTGAATACATTTAATAAAAATTAGTGCTGAGAAATAAACCATTGTAATCTAGCAAGAACAGATGTACAACCAACTCAAAGTAATAAGCCAACAGGCCTAAAGAAAAAGCTAGTTTTTACGGGATTCACATAGATTTCCTTCGTGTATCATGACCAACATTCATGGTGACCTGAAAAACCAGGAGCTAAATCCGAACATCTCCTAATGGCCTCCTAAACCATCCGAAGTTAGCAACATACTTTCATTTACCATTTTGTTTAATTTCATTTATACATGCTATAAATTACTGCTCTCAGACAATGATCTAAAACTCCCAGCCAAATCAATTTAATAAAGAACTGGATTAGACCCAGCATCAGCAATTCTGATTCCAAGCACATCAAGCCCTTCCCAGTCCTAGCATGCTAATTTGTGAAAAAGCAAATAAAATTTGCTAGTGTGCAAAATGAAGATAAAGTGAGAAAAGCCTTAAAAGCAATCCTCTGGGTTTGCTTCACAGCTCTTCTATACAGAGGTAATTTCTTTGATAGCCAACAAGGAGAAAAATATACAACCGGAAGCCTTTCTTTTTAATAATCTAGTAATAGAAATCTAATTTAAGTAGCTTAAGCTTAAGATAAGGCAGCAGACACTTATAGATCATAAAATGATAACACTGAATTAATCCGCATGCACTCAAATGATGACAGCAAAATACTAGTCTCCAACCTGAGGAGGCTGGGCCATGGTGAGGCGATATTCTCCTTGTTTGTCTCGATTGAACACAACCTTCCAAAGGATCATATCAAGGAGGACATTCTGTGAGACATTATAGTGAGCAGGAAGAGTTAAAGAAACTAATGATCATTTGTTGTTAGTATGCATATTACAAATAAAACCTGAAATAGTGTTAGGCATAACTAACTGAGTGCCAAAACAGAGAGTTTACATTACTTGTCAGTACTTAAGTGATTAACAATTTCATTCTTGTGCTCACATGAGATTTAAGAATACAAACATGTACTTTAAATCAACTGCAACAGTGACTAAAACCACATCCATCAATATGGGTAAAAATCATAAATACAAATTCTTAAGGTGTTTCAATACTCTAAAAGAAACTATGAAGTACTGAAAACATCAGTGCATAAAGCACTTTCCCCTCAAACCATCCTTAATATTACAGTGGATTTCATGCTGGAGCTATGCTTTGTTCATAGTTTGTTTTAAAACAGTCATATTCCCAGAAAAGCTTTAGTGGGGTGGCAATGCAAGGCCACCAGCAGGAAGTCTGAAGGAATTCTGTAGGAGCCATTCCAGATTTCAGAACGGGCAGAAGCTGAACAATATGTTCAGTACATCTGGTTACTCTCATACTGCTGTGTAGGAGGACTTGAGAGCCTTGACAAATCCAGCAACACAGGTGTGAACCTGTATCTTCCATGGCCTTGAGCCTACAACTCTGATCTTTGGACAGATTCCATTTTTAACTTCTGACTAACCCTTGCCATTGAGAAAGGGGAGATAATTAGCCAGACTTCTATAATAGATTTTATAATGCTTATGATTTTATAATATACCAGAATTTTATAGTGCTTTTATAAACCATTTGCCAACAAATCTTCAGATTACTAGATGTTCGTTTTTGAAGCCAATCTGTCTCAGGCTGTACGGAGGTGAAAAGAAACATCTGCTACGATCTGTCTTTGTTGTGCAATATATTCCTATCATCTGGTAGAAAGAATATGCGTGCTTTGTGAACCTAGTCTGGGACCCACATGGAAGCAAAAGCTTTGCAGAGCATTTCAGAAAACATGCCCGAGGCAGCCACAGTCAGAAACCATTCCTGTTGTAGAAGCCATGAAGAAACTACCCAGGATCACAGCGTGACACAAAAGGTTCAAACTGGCAAGTGTGACAAAAGATGATAAACCAAATCCCTTCTTTATCTCATCATCATAAGACTCTTAAAGGTGCAGTTACTGAGGGATTAGTCTCAGCAGAACAAACTCCAGGTGATATACATACAGATTACCTTGTTAAAAGAAGTAAAGACATGCCACCAGCAGCTTTTCCTAGATACTCAGAGTATGAACCATAACTGTTCCTCAGTAACTCACACCCAGAAACTCTGTAGTGTGAAGTGTAGTGAGCAGAAAATCCAGCCAGACACACAAGGCCAGAAAGGCAATGAGCTGTACTGGAAGTGAAGGAATGAAATAGCCTGGGATTTCTACATAACACATTGGATCCAATTTGCTGGCACTACATGAAAAAGCTTCAGGAAGCCTAGAGTAGTATTGCTGGAGTTGGACACAGTTCAAAAGGTGGGACAAAAGCAGGCTGAAGTTACGGAAGGTGAAGTGTGTATCATAAAACAAGGTTTGGGATCACAAAGGATCACAAGACAATGCTTATCTGTCTTAACAAAGCATTCAACTAATAGTGAAAGCGGAAGAAACAGGTTGCAAGTCAATGCAGAACAACCCAAAGAATTAATGTCAAGAAAACTGAATTCTATAGGTACTTCTATTCCACTGCTAAAGTATGCACAACAAGATAAATAGGTAAGTCAGACTGAAAGGAAAGCAACAAATCATCCTACCAGTTTTGGCAGTGACAGTTAAGTGATTGAAATGTCAAAAGATGATAAATCAAAACAGCACAGGAAAAAGAGTGGGGTGGGGCTTGAAATACTGGGTGAGAGCAAACATTGTACAGTAATTATATTGCTTAGGTTATGTTTAGTAGAATTTCACAACTTTACAGATTGGCGTGGCAACCAACAAGGCCCAGGAGTGGAACATTATGAACTTTTAAGTCAGAGGAGAACCATTTGTCTACACGAGGCACATGCTGATACACGGACTGACACTGTACAGACAGTCTACTGGAGCCCTTATGCTTCCACAACAGAAATATCACCAGCTTGTATAAAAGTTAGAAAGATCACCTGCAAGAACAAAGTAATTCTTCAGCAGAAGGCAAGTTTCTTTCTCTCAGTGACGTTTATCACAGGACTGAAAACTGTAACCTGCACCTATTTAGACTTCATCTATCAACACAAGGCTCAATTCCAAGGCATAACCTTAGTATTTCAAAAAAGCTGATAACCCAGAGATGGTAATAAAAATGTTTAAATTAATTGGAAGACAGAAAAAGCCACAGTTCTACAACTTCAGAATGCCCGTTTTGTTTCAGTAGTAAAGACAGCAATATACATAAAATTTAACTTAACAAATAAAAAAGGAGGCAAAAAACCCCAAACTATTAAGAGTTTAGTAGTTCAAAATCATGGAAGAATTAAAAGGCATAAAGGAAAACACCACAAGCAAGGTTAAGAGTAAATATAGGACAATGTAAGAAAGACAGGATCTTTAGGAGAGGATAAACTTGTTAACCACAAGGCAAAGGCCAAAATAATTAGTAGCTACTGCCATATTTTGGAAAAGACAAGTTACCACCTATCATGTGAACCACCCAAATACATGTTCCAATAGGCAGTGACATAATAGCATATAATGCAGATTCTATTTGGAACGCATTTTGAACACAAAGCCTTTTTGATCAAACTATGCAAAAAACCTCTTTGGTTGATTTATTTTTACTAAGTCATGAATAACAGGGAAAAACCTAGTCAACTGGAAAGAACAGTAATACCATAGCAATCTTCAAAGGCCAAACTGGCATGATCCAAGCAAACATTATGCTGGTTACCTTGATAGCAATCCCTCACACAGTAATGGAAATACTGACTAGAAGCTGACGAAAACATCGTACAGTAAAAACAGATAATTGTAGCGTGCAAGTGCTAGATAATGTTGAAAGTTTTTTTCATCTTTCAGGAAAAATAGTGACTAATGGCTGCAACCAAAACCCAAATGTATTCAAGTTGGAAATAAGGCATCAATTTAACAAGAAGAACTAACCACAGGAATAAATGACTGACTTTGAATCCAGACTCTTCCTGGAAGATGTATCTGCCAAACTTCAATTCTTGGAAACAACATAGGTGTAACTGGAGGAAAGGTAGGGCATGTTTCTGCCCACATTAACTCTGGAATTACAGCAGAAGAGGTCAATATCCAGAGTGACTGACCCTGGTCAAGCTCAGGGCTGGAAAAAGCAGATCTGAATGAACATCTCTACTTCTGGACTTGCATCAGATTAAATGAGCAAGTTATATAGGCCTGCATTATTCTGAACAATAAGCTAGGCACATGAATCAACTGTGGCAATGAGGCTGTAAGGGCTCAGCCAGGATGGCTGCAGCTGAGAGAGGATGTGAGGCTCCTGGCTGCCAGGCC
>JANHGB010048730.1:27026-47259 GCA_026283785.1 Coracopsis vasa
TAAGGTTTTTATATAGTTATTTACTATGTTATGTTATTCTTAACTGAATTAACACAGCAAATAATTATGGAGAATATTGCCCTATGAAATAGTTGAAATAATTTACACGTCTTCCAACTTCCCCCCTCTTTTTTTAATTAAAGAAAAAGAGTTTTAAAATTATGCTTTTAACACAGAAAACCTTGACACCTTAAATCTAGGACATTTTTAGGAATACAAACTTAACAAGAACACAGTGGCAACTTACACTGTGAAGAGAGACCTTCTAAACAAAAGACAAACACCTACTCTAGCAAAAATCCCACCTAAACATTCTTTCCATCTGAATTTCTTACCTCCATCAGCACGGATACAACTGCATTGAGAATGACAATGATGAGAATTCTCAGGCGCCACTCATATGGCACACATACGAGCTGTGTGAAAAAGTTGCCAGAGGTTAGCAACACACATATCAAACAAACACATATTCCAAGCAGGCTCAGAGTCATTAAATTCTCACTTCCCCCTCCCAGAGATGCTAAGTTAAAGCTCTAAAATGGTTCAAGCTTGCCCAAAAGGCAGCCAATCAGCCATCATAGGAAGTACACACGCAGGCTGTAACTGGTGAATCTTACCTCAAGAAATGCGTCAATGGATTCAACAGGATGCAACATGATGAAAAATATGAAGACATAAAGAACTATCACAGATGTAACAAACAGAACTGTAAAACAAGAAAAAAATATTTTAATCAGATCATCACACAGAGTTTTGGACACTTTTCCCATGTATCATGGGTTCATCACTCCCTGGAAAGAACCTCTTTTCTCCCTCTAAACCCTTTCCTGGTGGATTTTGGCAATACAAATTGTGCTGATAGCCATAAAGAGACAGAAGGCCAGACTCAGTTTCTCACTGGCTCCTTCGTGATGCTGAAATGTATATACACACATACTTCTACAAACAAAGCAACTATTACCATAAATTTCTCCATACAGTTTAATACTTCCCTATTTTTATCTGATTATCAGAGGATAATTGTTGTGTGTTCCTCCAGCAACACTATTATTGCTGAAGTGGCACAAGACAATTGTAAGCAAGCCATGGATAAACAAGTGAACAGCCACTTGGAGTTTCACTTGGAACTGTGTACAATAAGAAAGGACTTACAATTTTTGTAGCATGGCTGTCTGAAGGGCTTTCCTTTAGAAAAGACAATTGCCACTATGAGGTACTGAAAGCTGGATATAAAAAACAAAGTTGTGTTTTCGTAATTTTTAATGTAATGTTCATCGTCAAGAGTCTCGTTCCCATGGCGTGCAGAGCTGGTGTTTGTGGCATCCAATCCATTACATACACTACAACATAGAAAAACCCAATAATTATCACCGTGTCATGGAGAAGATGCAAACCAGGCTATGACAGAACAAACTGCTACAGTAATAAAAAAGCTTGTCCTTGAAAATCTATTACAGTAAGAAATAACTCAAAACTATGGCAGGGAGGTAGCAATTCTTGTGAATTCTGAGCTTTGAGTTCTTTTCTGCTTACAGGTTTTAAGTTTACTACATGAACTCTTTAGAAACTATCACTGTAGATACACTTTGAAGACAAATAAGAAAATATTGCAATCTGAAAAAAGGTTGAAACATGTCTTTGTTTTCTGAAATATCAGTTTGGTTTACTGTAACTCTAACAGGAAAATCATAGAATTATAGAATAGTTACGGTTGGAAAGGACCTTAAGATCATCCAGTTCCAACCCCCCTGCCATGGGCAGGGACACCTCACACTAAACCATGTCACTGAAGGCTCTATCCAACCTGGCCTTGAACACTGCCAGGGATGGAGCATGCACAACAGAAGGGTTAAAAACAGGTCTGAACCATTAATTTACAATTTTAATCTCAACTGTCCCAAAGTTGAGGAGTCTCCAGACCCTGCAGTCTGGCTCTGACCCAGTTTTGCATTTCAGCCATTGGGTAACTCCTATGTATTGGTATGCTTTTCACAAAAGATTTAGCAGACTACCTGCCATACAGAAGCTTTACATCTCAAGTACCCAAAGGGGATCAATAAAGAGAGTAATTATTACTTATAGGTTTCCAATCATTACTGTATTCTGCATGGAACCACTGAAATACTTACTCAAATTCTGCACTCCAAGGCTTATACCAGGACTGCTGTTTAACCCAAAAAAACCCGAAGATTTGGAAAGCAAAGCAGACGATGATCTGAGACAAAACAGAACACAGAAGTGGACCTGAGATAAGACCTGATGGAGGCCTTCGAGCAACAAGCTCCTTCCAAGCAGGGTTTAGACTCACTGCAAAGAGAACAAAAACCGAATTACATATTCCATCGTTATGGTTTTCAAAGGTCACTCTGTTCACATTCTGTGGAATTAGAATGGCTTGCTCATGACATCACTTTAAAAATCAGTCCAGAACTGCAAGTGTGAAACCACCTTGAAAAGATTATACTGCTCTAGAATAATGCCACAGTGCCTTCTACAGGCTGGTTACCCCCAGCAACACAGGATAGCAGGGAACAATAATAGAAGCCATGAGACTTAAGGAATTAGTAGTGTCTGGCCAAATTCCCTTTGTCTCGCACAAGGACTGACAGCTCGTCAGTTTTGGTTTGCCATTCAAAGAAGCATTTTCTATTAAACTGAAAAACGGTATTCTACCATTAGCCAGTAAACTGAGTGCTAGGTTCCTATGTGGAATCAAATACTTCACTAGATAATAGCTTGGAGTACAACATTTTGTATGCAGAATTCCAACCAAAAATGCAAGAAAATCAAAACATTTGAGAAAGATTATATTGTAACAACTTCTGTTTTGATTCCAAAACCAGTTTCCTCATGTCAGTAGAGATTTATGACTTCCTGTACTGTGAACAATTACCTTTCAAAGATCATGCCCACAACCTGCTTTTTGTATGACGGCATTTCACAAACTTTAGATGAATCTATAACTTGGTACACAGTGGGTTGGGTTTTTAATGCGTATACTGTAGTAGCTGTAACATCTAAATTGTAAATCATGGTGCTTACTTCAAACAATATGTAGTCAAAAAAAAACCCCAACAAACAAAAAAAACCTTGATCAAGCAAAAACTGCTTTATAGAAGCCAGCAGTACAGCACAATACTTACTTGTGAAGACAACCACCAAAATGATTGCCAAATCAATGAAGAGAAACTGGAAATCTCCCAAATTGCTCAGGATCTAGACAGAAATCACAACTGAAACATTGGTAATTTCTTCACACAAGGGAGTATCTTACAGTGACACTCCTACAGCATTAATTCTTTAGATTGCCCCCTACTGACAAGACAGTGCCTTGTCAAACTGGTTTCTTTTTTCTGTAGGGTCTTAAGTACTCCACAATTCACAGATCAATTGCTGAAGTATCAAGGCATGAGACAACTTCAGTTTTAAAATCCACAAGCTATTTGTAATTGAAATTTATAATCAAGCTTGTATTACTGAATCTTAAAATACCAATGAAGTAATAGCTTAGGCCCACAATTCTCAAAACACCATAAGCTTAGGATGTAATCATCCAGTTGTCAAAATTTCCACCTCAGAGGTCCTTTAATGCTTTACATGTTTAACTTACTCAGAATGCAAATTAAAATCGAGGATTTCTACCACATGCCATATTGTGAATCCGATCATGTTAACAGGAAACACTACCTTGCTCCCCTCCCCAATACTTGCAAGCTGCTCTCTTTCAATCCTTACATAAAAGGAATGCGTTGCCCTTTAAATAGTTAGGCTATTTAAAAATGCTGAGAGTTTTTAAATAATTGAAAATCTTACGTTTGTTCAATTTACATGCTTATTTGGTCTTCCCACTGTAGCGACTTTCTATACACAGGCATTAGTTACTGCCTTTTTAAAATAGACACTACCATGGTTTTTTATACAGTTAACATTAAACAAGACAAAAATACAAACAACACCTTTAGTCCAAAGACAGTTTTTAGAATGCTGGTGTTGTGTATTCAAAAAGAGACTTGCAACAATTTATATGAATTATCTATCAATTTTTAAATCTCTGGATTAGGTTGATGCTGCTTAAGCATTTACAGAATACTTACAGAATATAGCAGAGTAACACTGATGTACTGGATAATGCTGTATAATGCCATGAACTTAAATACACAGAAGGAAGTTATTAAAGCAGCACGGCCTTCCCTGTCAAAACAAATGCAATCATATAACTAGTAGGTTTTCTGTGCAAGCAGTTATATTCTACTTAGCAAAACGTTAGCTGCACTTGAACATGCCAGCAAACCTTTTGAGGGACATTAGGTTGAAGACATACAGAGAAAAAGGGATCAGAATGGTACACTTTTAAGTATATCAAAGTTGTGAGCGTGCCTTCTGAACAGAGCCACCACCTTACTCTGGCATTCTTTGGACTTTATATGGTTTTCCAACAGAGGTTTTAAAATGAAGGCCTGCTTGCAAAAATATCTATGAAGCACTAGTTTACCGCATGGATGGAATGAACATGCAGTCAACCACAGAGTTGCTGACCAGAAATCTTTCTGATTACACATTACTTCATTAGTTCCACACAGACTTAAGTAGATTTTTCTCTGGTTGACATTTATCCAAAAGTTATTACCTAACTTCCAATTCTAGAATAAAAAATTTGTCAAGCCCTATTTAGAAAATCTGTTTTCTACTTTGTGTGGTGCCAAGCAGTTACCTGAAGGATTTTGCCATTTGCAATTAAACACAACCTTTATGGAAACCAGCACAGTCACTAAGACATCAAATTAAATACTAACATATAGAAGCTCATTCACGCTTTGAAAAATTAACTTTACCTGGACAAAAGGGTTTATAACAAAATACTAAATCGTGCTATGGTAAGCCTTTGTGCAGAGTAACTTCAGTAAAAAAACAGAACTACTAAAAATGCATGCCCTTTTCTTTAATTCAAACTGGCCTTCTACAGCATCAAACATATATTAATATAGGGTATGCAAAAGGAGTTACACAGACGCATTTAAGTTCACAATAAGTCGCATTACCTGATCAGCTTTGGCACGCAGGAAATACTAGGTGTTCTGGAAGTGAATGGTGATGCCACAGAAGCCTCAAGTTCAGACAAAGATATACCACCATGTGCCCTCTTTAGCGCCTGCCAGTTAACATTGAAGTAGAGAACATTTTAAAACTTGCTTTCAGCTGTAAAATTTAACTGAACCGTACTGTATAGGAAAGAAAATCATACTTACCCCACAGTCATTTGCTCCATCTCCGCACATGCCCACGTAGTAACTATAAAAAACAAACAGATGTCAGCATTCTAGACCATTCCCTAATTGTTGTCCATTTAGCTCATTTCATTAAATACTTTAATATTAATTTGACTTATCCAGGGTTTGCATAATTATGAGTGATCATTAATGCTGAAAGCAAATACTGTTGCCATTATACATATAAGGAAGCAGACAGAAAAGTAACATGATGTAGACAGGTCAACCAAACCAGCAATGATTATCATAGCCCTCTATCATTCCAACGTGGTCTAAAGCATCTTTGCTCTAGGAAGAGACTTTTGTAGCATTTTGCACAGCTGCAAGGCCTGAAACTAACAGACAGTAGTATACTGATCGTATGTGAATGGGAAGTCATCTCATTAATACTTCTATAATACAGAGAAGACACTTGATAGATCTTTTTATTAATCCAAGAAACAGATTTATAAACTATGTTAGTCAGTTTAGCTATTCATCATTTGTAACCTCATGAAAAGCCTGAAACTTTTGCAACCAGCCAGCAGATGGTACTACTCTCATTCCTGCTCAGCTAACAGGCTTATTTACCAACTCAAGGAAGTTATATTAGCCCAACTAATATATATATTATATGTAATTACATATATCATATATATGTAATTATATATATACACACAATATATATAATTAGCCCACCTTTTTTCATTTGGAAGAACAGTTAGCAGCATACATGATTTTTTTCCTCCTATCACACCAAACAGTCTGTCAACCCTCCCACTTGCTGTGCTTGAGCAAATACTTACTCTACATTTTGTAAAGCTTCCACCAGCTGAGTTTTCTGATCTGGTGCCATGCGAGCAAACACAGTGCCATGTAACACAAGCTGGAAGACAGAAGATTTCTTAATGCTCACAGGGCAAAGTCTGTTCACCAACAGAAGCGTTCATACTCAAATGAAATGCTCACCTTGGGTACCAGGTCCTGAAAATGCTCCAAAATCACGGCAAATGACTTCCCATTCATTGCAAAATGGTACTTGGTCATCTGGAGATCCTCAAGGCTTTCATGGACCAATTTAACTGGAATATCCTAGCAAAAGTAGTTCAGTACTCTAGTAGTGTACTCTAGTGTATTTACACAGATACTTGTAATTTCAAACTAATACTCAAGAGGGGTATTCCTTAAGATCCCACACTAGAGGGGAGGTTTCTAAGAATGTTACTTGAAAGGAAACCTCATATAATGAAAACACTTATTTAGTAACAAGAAAACACAGTTTAATATTTCAACTACAAACAGCTAGAGCAGTCTTAACAGATTGAAATGTGGAAAAAATCCTGTCTCCTGCAGAACTAAAATATCAAATGTCGTATCACCATTGAAAAACTAGCTCCCCCAGCTGTTTTGTTACTCTGTGGCATTTTAAAATCTGAAAGTTAACTAGTACATCAATTTTTATTTGACACTTAACAGGAGATTTGCTATTTGATGGAATAAGATAAAAAGAAACTCAACCGTAAAACTAACTGCTTACATTGTAAGGGTATCATAATGCTCATGTTACCTCTGAGTTTATGGCTGGTGATGAACTAGTGCATTTTGCGAGGGTATCTGCATAATGCCAGTTGATCCTGGCAGCCTGCCCATCCTTTGGAGGTAGTGCTTCAGCAATAATGACCTTATCCTGAGGTAGAATCATTCCACAGTCTCTGGCCACAGAGATAGCAGTTAGCATGTTATCCCCTGTTAAACAATTACATTTAAAAAGGTTTCAGTCAGTTTCACTGATATTCCACATTAAGAGAAAAGCTAACAAAGCAAGTTTTAAATGAGGAAAAGGACTGCCTAACATACCAGTGACAACCTCAGGGCAAACCAAGCCTTCAGACAAAATTCAAAACCTAGCCTGTTAAATCCTTCCTCTGCGCTAACATCACTAAAATGTTTCTTTCAGCCACAAAGATTTCTTATTGGCCAAACCTTAGGATATATTGAAAATCTGGCAGAAAACATGTGGCCATCTAAAATAGCACTTTTTAAACACAGTCACAGAACATGCAAACACTGAGCTGTATTGCCAGCCTATCACAACATTATTCCAAAGTTGCAATACCTGTGATTTAAAAAGCAAACACACCTATTGCATGGAAACACTGAGTACAGATACCTAGTCTGCTTAACGGGGACGTAAGTAATTCTTTAAAACAAAAACAAAAACAACACCACAAAGTGACTTATCATAATACAATTCAAAATGGTAGGGACCCTCAGGAGGTCACCTAGTCCAACCCCTTGCTCAAAGGAGGGTCAGTCATAAGATTAGACCAGGACCTTCACGTAGTCTGATTTAGAAGACCCCTAAGGTTTTTCATCCTTCAATTCAGTATAAGCAACTTGTGCATGGAGCTAGGGAGAGGACTCATCCTTACACTGGCTTCTGATCTCTGATTTACCAAAGAAACTTTCATTCAAAAAGAAACAGCAGACTGGTGTCCGAATATTCCTGCAGTAGTTTCTAAACTTTCCTCTTGCTATAAATACAGTGCAATCCCAGCCTATTGACACTACAATCTGACTTCACACACTATAATTAAAATAAGACCAAAATAAGATGGATTCTTGAGTATGAATGTTTATGTGCTAACCTGTAACCATGACAGTGCGAATGTTGGCTTTATGCAAATCTTCAAGTACAGCAGGGGTTTCTTGCTTTAACTTGTTTTGCATTATGATTAACCCCATAAAATCCATGTTGCTCTCTATAGCATCTCTGTAGAAAAAAAAGCAAGGAAGAGAACATTACAAGAATTACAATTATTACATGTAGCTTAAAGAGACTGATTTTCTGTTTATCAAAGGGAAATGTGTATTTTGAATCATGAAAAGTGAAGAATTTGCTTTATAAAAAGGTCACCTGCGAGCTAACACCTTTCACAATCATTTATACTTACTTCCCTTGTTTTAGTTGAAAACCAGTATGAGAAAATGTTTTCCTCAAGTACCATTTTTAGTTTCTTACACAAGAAATCTTTCTGAAAGAGATCACATTCTCAAAAGAGATATCCCTAGAAAAAAAATGCTCCAAGGCTAACTGCATTCGCAGCCAAATTTTAAGATTTGTTTAGGATCACATCTCTAATTTCCAAATTAGCTGACCCTTAACATACAAGCCACCAAATGTTACCAAAGCTAGTAAGATTAATAGACATAAGCTAACTAAGTGAAGCAACTAATTAACTTTGGTTTACATGAAAGTCAGTATTTACAGGTCTTGTGTATTTTACTGGTACAGTAGATTTTCACACCTGAAATTGGAAAATCCATTTGTCTGCTTTGTACTGCTTTGCAGTCATCTTGCACACAGAGCTGATATAAAAGAACACAAAGGTGGCATTTTCATGGCAATGCTACACTTTCTGAACACTATGGAAAACATAGATAGCATTACCCACAAAAATAGGACCAGCTGAAAAATAATTAAGAGGAAATACTACTCTTTGAAGGAAGAAACCTTTCTACCTTCTAAACCTTCCTGACAAGCTCTGCAATGAGAAAAAGGACATGTTGCTCATAGCAGATGAAGAAACTACAAACACACAGAGGAGAGTTTCCACTACATGTCATTTCATTATCTTTAACAGACACAGATGATGTAAGTACTATCAAGTAACAAAGAAATCAGATGAGGTTTTCTGCCACATTAATATAAATCAAACACTATAAAATATTACAGTTCATTTCAAGCTTAAAGATGTTCCATATAATTGCCGAAAAACTTCCTTATCTTAAATCTTTATGTATTGTACAGGGTACAAATCAAAAATGCACAGAACTATACTTGTCAAGAAAGAACAGCAGTAATTGATTTAAACAAAAATCAACATTACAAAATTAATCCAAAGCATGCAGCTTTTAAAGACTTTAACTGCTTATTATGAAAGTGAAGTCACTCTTACCTATTAATAGTCTGGACTTTGTGCCATGTAAGCTTAGACTCCAATTTTCTGTGAGCAAGCGCAATAACTCGGAAGCCCTGCTTAGTGTATTCTTCCAGGACACACTCGAAGTCAACAGGAACTTTAAAAAGGTCAAGTTTAGAGTTATTAAAATTATCCATATTGCAGCTGAGCTACACAAGGAATGAAAATACAGTTTGTTCTTTTACCTGTTTCCTGCTTACACAAGCTCGCAATCACTTCAGGGGCACCTTTCATGTAAGCATCCATTCTCTTCTCCCCTAGAACTCTTGCTATTACACACATACGTTGCAAAACTGAAGAAAATGGAAACTGGCGCACAATTCCAATTTCATAACTGGTCTGTGTCACACAGGAAGGAAGACAAGGGTCACATCCACATACATTCGAAGAAAAGAGGTGCATGCTCAATTGAAAAGCATACTTACCGAAAGCTCAAACAATTCCTAAAAAAAACCAAAAACAAACCACATTTACTGTAAATATTAAGTATTTTTTCAGCTACAAACTATTTCAACAAAAAATAAGTAAATGAACCTACACAGCACTCTCAGTATAAAGCCACATTGTATTTGCAATGGATTTGTTACAGCAGAATATGAATCTATTAAATCTGTTTAGTATCCTTTAAGTGAGACATAGCAGAACTTTAGAGCTTGATTCCTTGATTAGAATTTGCAAGACTTTTCATAGTCCAACCTGTGTCCATTTAGCCTACGTAAATGATTAAAGTACTATGGATTTTAGAATAAGGCCATGATGATGAAGTATGCCTCCCAAAAAATCATGTAATAAGTTTCAAGAACGTTCATGACAACTACTCCACAGTAATTACTGCTGTGCATGTACACAATGCTGGCAAGAATTCTGCACCATGCAATGACATTAACAAACGATTGTTTTAACTATAACTGCAAAGTGAGCACACCTAAGCACTTCATTAGCACAAAAACGATTTGGTAATGATACTAGTATTAAAATGTGTAATGATACTAATATTAAAAGGCGTAAGCTCAAAAAGCATTACAGCACTTTACAGCTAGTTCACAAGGGTAATGATGCTGACAGTTTGCTCACACTCACAGTGGCATATACTGAACGACTACCTTAAACAACAATTTAGGCATGTTTTTCCTATCTTTGTCATCAGAAACCATACAGTTTTGAACCAATTTGAATTATATCAGCCAGAACCACAGCATACAGTACAATGTATTTGTTTAGCATGAAGGATTACTTCAGCTCAAGTAATTGCTTTGATTTTTCTTACCATTTCTTGATCTGTTGCTTGCTTGGATTCTGGGAAAAGTTGTTTTGAAGGTCGAACCACTGTCGGCATGATTCGATTATGAAGGGCTGTTTCCTCTTCAGTTGCTTCTTCCAAAATCTGTATTAAAAATAACCAACTACTTTATACATTTATTAACTTTGATTTTCTCATAATGTAATCTTCAGAAAAAAACCCACCAAAACCAAACCAACCAAACAAAAAAACAACACCCAAAAAAACCCAACAGGCTTGGAAGTATGTCCAGGGTGCTATGACCTTTCTAACCAAGGTTTCCTGTGAGAATTAAGTGCCTTAATTTAGCAGTTAACATAAAGATGCACTTAGCTATTTTATATGTTTATCATATGTATTGATACTTTGCCACAAACAACATCAGAAAGAAGTAAATTAGTTTTTCAGATTCTTTCAGTTCTATGAATGAAAAACACATTTTAGGAACATTTTCATATTAAGACTTTCCTTTGACACACAAGCATTGTCAAAAGCCCACCATTTTACAGTTACAGCTTAAAACAGCATATAATGGTTTTATCTTGTATGTATCAGGATCGGAAATTTCAGATTACTAATCTTGAAAATGCTGAGTCTCTTAAAACAAGCAGACACTTACCCATCCTATTGCTTCAAACATCTTCAAATCAAGTGGATCCCCAGAAAGCACCCCTTCAATTTTTGTAAGGGAATGACAAGTTGCCATGCAAGCAACAAACTCAGACTTCAGCAAGCTCTCACTGCAAGCCCTCTCTTCCGGCAAAAGGAAACTAAAACAATGAAGTAATAATATACTTAGTGCTATAATTATTTATTATGAGCCAATTCAAAAGGTTTGCTTATATTAACAAAAGAAAATTGACTGCACGAGTCTCTTCACTTGTATTTTCACACATCACAGAAAACAGATTAAGATTCTGGGCTGGAATCTTCCAAAACAGTCACTACTTCCGTCTCCTTAAAAAACTGCATTAATTCACCGTGTAGGTTGATTCCTCATACGGAGACATCTTATCACTTTGTACTCAAATAAATTAGTTAAGCTAATTCATTTTAGCAGCCCAAAAATGTCATCACCTGGGAGGACAGGATTAAGAAAACATGCTACACTTTAATTGCATCATTTCTGCAGTATGAACCTAATGAGGTCTCAGACTTTAACAAATTAAATTTCACTTCAGCCTCATAAGAGACCTATAACTTTCATTACACATAAACCGTATTTCCAGTTGCATTCTTACCGCTCATTACAGTAATGCATACATATATGAGATAACTTGGAATTTTCTATTCTATTTTGCTGCAGCTGCTAAAGCACAACTAAGTATCACATATGCTATCAGCTGTGAGCTTATCCTTACCGAGCGTTTTCCACCCGTTGAATTCCCCAAAGATCCAAGCCATCCTCAGTAAGTGTGCCAGTCTGCAAAATAAACCAAAGGACATGGCAAGGAGAAAAAGCCTTCAGAAACAAATTTTCCTCAGGTAAAGCAAAAATTAGCAACTAATTAACCAAATTACACCTCCACAATGTATTTTATTTTACTTTCACTAGAAAAAAAAAATAAAATAAAAATATATAAAAATACGAGCAGGACTTCAGGACAGGAAATACAGTATCTCCTTTGGTTTTGGAGAGTAACTTAAGTTCCAACTCTGTTAAATAACTTAAAAAAACCCCTAAAAACATTTAAAGCAACCGTGCCCCTCCTTGGAGACATGAAAAAAGAAAGAGACCCTTACATTTCGAAGATAATAGCTCAACATCTCTATATTCAGGGCTTGGGGGCAACAGAAAATGGGCACTAAGCCCTCAGGACTACTTTCTTACACAGCTAAAACGGTAACTGGAAAATCTTTACAAGGGAAATAATAAATCTAGTCTGGGTACTTAAGACTTCAGCTAAAAATCTAAAGAGGAAAATAAATTTATCTAAGGCATAGCGACAAGCAAAGGATTCTGGCTAGTGGCATTACCGTCTTTCACTTGTGCTTCTGTTAAGGAGTAACAACAAAATATGCTGGTTTGGCTTTTCACTGAAATAAATAAAACTAAGAAACAAGTCTGACCTCACACTTCCATTTTCCAGAAGATGTGTACTAAATAAAACTCTTAACAGACCCCAACTATCATGTTTCTGGGGAGCCAGTAGTAAGTTAGGACTTGGGAGACTTGAGATAAGAAAGCAGCTGTCTCTTATAACAGCTTTTTAGAGCAAACTAAATTAAGTGAGTTAACAGGTGATAAACACTGAATACCTGGAAGCTAACAGGACAAAATATTATCTGATTTATACGAAAGTAATGAATTTTCCTGTAGTTGCCAGTTTATACAAATTCTCTTTTATACAATGCCCCTCCAGGTGGCAACACAAAGTTTCAAAATTCACCTAACCTTATCAAAACACACAAGGTTCAGCTGGCCACAAATATTTATCCTTTGTGGGCTGATGCAGAAGATGCCAATTTTTTTCAACCTTCTTTGTGCATAAACAATGCCAGCAGTCATGGCAGCAGGGAGTGCTGGAGGCACCGTGATAGTGATAATGTCAAGAGACTCGATGATGATGGTATGAGTTGGAACCTGTAATAAAGGTCAGAGTTGATGAACAAGAACTCACTATTTAAAGATTCACTAACTCACTGAAGCATTACATCACTGCTACCAAAAGCAAAATTCACACAGTGCTTCCCCAGTACAGCATATTCTGGATTGCCCAGAAACCTAGCAATCTTCACCCACCATAAGCAACCATGATAATCCAGTCCTAAATTAGCCACAACTCACTCATAACTTAACATTTTTACTTTTTCCCCAGCAAATACATTACTTTAAAACATTACTTTAAAACAGTAACTGAGTAATGAAAAAATTTTGGAGAGCCAAAAGTTAGCGTTATCAGTTATCAATTTCTTGGTAAGGATTTTTTTGCCTGCAGCATGCTTTAGATATGGCTCTATCCTATTTCTTCCAAGTGAATTATCAGTTGGATAGAAATCTTACATATAATAAAGATAAAAGTGTAGTAATTGGGTCAGTAGAAATAGAGGTAAACTCAAATTTCACTGTAATATATTGAAGTCCTGCTTCTATGCTGAATTTTGTTCTCAATAAGCTTGTCTTTCTCGCTCCACGGGTATAAAATAAAGCAAAGAAATTTTGACTTAAAATTTCATTGTTTCTCATTATCTGAAGTGTTTGTAATCATCAGCCCCTTTCTAAAATACGGCAGCTCTTGACTAGAAATGAAAACATACCTCATTTAAGATGCTGTTGACAACTGTGTAAAGAAACCCAATACCTGCCACCACAACCAAAGACAGAAGAAACAAATAGGCATCCCTGTAGAGTTTAAAATCAGTTGGCTTTGGATATAGTATGGAACGAACAAGCTGTCCTTTAGCAGTACTAAAGCCTAGAAATAAAAAAGAGTTATTGAAATTATAAACAAGAGCAAAGCTATTCAAATATATTAAAAACCTCAATGAAACCTTTAAGCTTCTAATTTCATTAGACTGTTTCTCAATATACAGTAACAGATATTTTGCATTACTGTACTTAAGGTTCTTCAAAAATATGTGCACACCATACTAAGAGCTTCTCTCCAATGGCAAGGGCATGCAGCTGGATGCCAACAAACCCCTCTTCTACAGCATCAGTAAACCTTTAAATGGTTTGGCCTGGAAGAATTTGTTGTACTGCATTTTGTCCCTTATGGTGCAAAGCTAGTGGGTATATTTATTAGTTGTCCAATTAAGCCAGTGCTTGCAAAAAGAAAATGAAGTCATCCATAGAGTCCAAACTTAAGTACTTAAGTGACAAGTCTCTGTAAGTTCACAATGACGTATGCACTAACATACCCATGAACTGAGTTTCAGGAGGAAAAAAAAATTAAGACATTTAGTTCATCAGTATATTATATATATTTCAGCTTGAACACCAAACATTTTGTGTTAAAGGCTTAATTCTGAAGAGTGCTGCAAGCACAGCTCCAATAGATCACTCTTACATCTCGATTAACGACAAGATCAAGACAACATGTCTTTGCATACAACCATATGTAGTTCAGCTCTCCTAGAATTCTTTTGAAGACTAAATTATCTAGTATCTTCAATTTCTTGCATCCTTCTCCCTCAGATAAAGGGATTTTTACTTGTATATCACTAGGTAAGAATTACTTTAGTTCTTACTATCAAACACCTTAGGAGCGAGACACTACGAGTGCTGTGATATCTGTCCAGTTCTGTGGAGTGGGAAATGCCCTACTTGCCTAAAAGTTGTTCCTGTAAACCAGACAGGAGAATACAGAGATTTTATACCCCTTTGCTCCTCTCTATGTAGTCATAGCAGGAAAAGCGTACTTGTCCATATGTAAAATCTGAACATGGTCCACAGAGCTAAATTGATCCTGTTTACAACATAGGTGCTAACTCTGACCTGTCATGGGCAAAGAACAGATTAAAAAGATAACTCTACATGTCAGCGCAGTAAGACTCCACGTGTTGAGTCTTTCTGCAGAATAGAAAAAATAAGCCTTCTGCAGTTCATATTCCTGTTGCTGTTTTGGATGGCCTAAATATATATAGGGAGGTGTGTTCAAGGGAAAGGAAATACTTTTCTCTGAGGAAAAAAAAATAAAAATAGACTAATAAAAGCTTCTAGAAAGACAATAGATTTAATTTTAAAAAAAAAAGTCAGAATATTTACTGCTAAAACAGACTAAAAGAAGGTAAAGACACCAGAGAAAGAAGAGGCTAATTAGGATGAAGTTATGAGAACACTTGCTTTAAGTAGTATTCTAGTCAATGTAGTAAAATTTATTCTATCCAGTTTTACTGTAACTTGATTATAGCTTACATTCCTCTACTTTGCGGTGGTTTTCTTAAGATCATCTTTGTAAAGCAGAATCCTGCAACTACACCAATCTCTGCAATTTTCTGCAATAGAATATCTGTATTATCTAAAACCAAACCTTTAACACATTAGTATGAAGAGGCACCTCTGTAGAAAGGGCTAGATCAAATGCAGTTTCTAAGCAAACGTTATGTGCTTTGACAAAACTATGGGCAAAGAAAACCATTTGACATTGCCAACGATTCCAGTAAAATAAGCCATTCCCCACTACCCACCCAATCCAATCGTATGGCAAACCTTTTCAAAGAGGCTTATGTAGTTCAACCAACACACTGCATAGAAGACATCTAAAGGACTTCAAAACACATTCGGGTAAATTTTAAACTGATGCTAAATACTGATTCACTTTCTTGCTTGCCAGTTGATACTGCCCAGGCCATTATCTAGTTCTATTATTGTTGCAGACATTTAGCAAATTATTTGGGGTATACTCATTTATCCAAGCTTAGCAACATTCAATACAATACTCCAAAGTATAAGTTAACAAGTGATAAACTCAACAATTGATACCTGTTCTCACTACTAGAGCTTTGACCAATTCTCCAGTATAAAAACGGGTTTGAATTACATTGGTTCCACAGAACAAAGTATGCCGTTTATGCACTTCTGGGCTGTATATTTCATCTCCCATTGCTTTCGGATATTCCGAAGGATTTGGTAGATTAATCTTTGTGACAGGAACACTTTCACCTTAAATGGAGAAAGAATGTCTAAGCAAGATCAAATAACAATATACATTTTCTCCCTTCACAACTTCCAGTAGCACAATATAAATCTCACTTCATCAGCACAAAAGCAGACTTCTGGAGAAAGTATCTTCCTTTCAGCATGCTACTAAGTAGCCTCTCACCTATTAGTCTCAGCTCACCAGATTTCTTATCCAAACCCTATTTAACTCTACTTCTTATTCACCAATACAGGTTTTGTACCTCTTACTTCAAATCACACTGGTGTAAATACAGCTTATTGAAAGAAAACAGGATTAAACATCCTTCTGCTGCTGCAAGGCATCACCACATCTTTACTCAGAGAAACTAGAGAACAAATTTCTTCAGCTTCAGCTCCTTTGGTAACTGAGTACTCTCAAGCTTGGGCTGCAATCAATTTATCTGTTGCTAGCAGCAGCAAGAGGTTTAAGTATGTTCAAAGAATTTAACATGATAAAACACAGAAATATGCAGGCACAACTTGAGATAATAATTCCTGGTTTTAAATACAGCAGAACACTCACTACCTGTACTCATGGAAGCAGCTAAAAAGTTTGGGCAAAAGAAGTATGAAGGAACATACTGCAGAACTCAATCTGCACTGAGAACATCAAATCAAGAAGCAGGGAGACAAGCTATCAAGAAAGCTTTTCAACAAGAAGCCATCATTCATTTTTGGAGTTGCCAAGCAGTACCAGGTAGCTGTTGCAGATAAGCAGAACACAAGTACATAAGTACTTAGCAGCATATGTAAATTCGAGAACATACACATTTCACACAAAATAAATCCACTTCTACTAGAACATACTGCAACTTAAGCATGCACACAGGTATAAATTTATACATTTAGCCAAACAAAACTGTATCAAGTTTACTTTACCTGTTAACATACTTTCATTTACAATGCAAGTACCACTGAGAAGTACTGCATCACAGGGCATAATTGTCCCGTTAGATGGAATCAACATGGTATCTCCAGGCACAAGGTCAGTGGAAAGGATTTCTTCTATTTCTGAGTGTTAAAGCACAAATAAGTTTACCTGAAAATAGCCACCACCTACAAAACCCCATAAAGATCCTCACAGCCAAGATCCATGTGGTGACAATTGAGATTATACTCTGTTCTATTGATGGCATTATGAAAGGTCTTTTAAAACAGAAAAAGCCACTGATAAACTAAATTCCACTGCAGATTAAATTGTAGATCACCTGGATATAGTTCATCATAACAAATGAAAGGAAACAAGGTTGTACAAAAGGTATTAACAATCAGCTACAGTATAACATCCGTATAAAGATACAAGTCAAATACAAATGCATGTCTTACAAAACAGTATCACACTACAACCTAACCATCTTCAACTGCTGTGGTACCTAAATAAGCAAGTCCAGAAATCAATTTGCAGTCCCTGCTGGGTAACAAATTGTAATGGAAACTCAACACATGCATATCTTTAATCTGAGAAAGAAACTACAGTGACAGTTACATGACAGATATGTAGCATATGTGGTAGAGAATGAGAAACAAGAATAGGACAAACACCTAACCTAGAACAAACCTGATACTTGCTAAGAATACCATCTACAAGGAGAATCCTGAACATATTATTATCCTATCTAAATTTCCCTTGGCAACTTCTCCTTTTCCTCATACAATTTTGCTAAGAAATCAAGCATTTCAAGGTGATCATAGAAAGAACAGATGCACGCCAACTTTACGCTCACTGTTAATGGACAATTTAAACTCAGCTTTCCAAATAGCCTGTGAAATTTACCTTGGTTTCCTCTGCAGACAGAAACCCTTACAATGCTGTGAGCTGCTACCATGTCATGTAACATAACATATTGCTGCAAAGGTGAGAAAACAGTTTATTATTTAAAAGCACAGCTTGTCTTCTATATGCACATTCTATTTCTACAAACCAAGTGATGAGATTCTTCACCAACATTCTTTTACAACAAAATGTTACTCAAAACATTCTCTTGAACATAGTTTAGGAAACTTATGGGTAAATAGTTTGAGTGCATCAATCTGTACAGGTTCCTACTTTTACCAGCATTCTGGAAGCAAACATATGCTGCCAGGCAAAATGTTATAAACATTTGGTCTTTAACATATGTAAGTAAAAACTGCAGTAGTTGTATGACCTCGGATTAAGGTAAGAGGGTTTTTGTTTTTTTTTTGTCTCTGGTCTGAATTCAGATTGCAATTTAAGGATAATTGGTACTTTGATTACCACCAGCTACAGCTAAGTCTACAGAAACGAATGCACCACCAATTTAACGATCCACAAATCTGGCTGGTGCTCAATTGTGTTAGACTTTTTCAAACAGAACAATGCAAGATGGAATCACTACTGTCAATATGACCTAGTATATAAACTTGTCTGGGTTTTATTTAAGTGAGGTAGCATTTATGTTATCTGAGGTCAACCTACTGATTCAACAGCATGGAAAGTGAGCATAGACAGGTCTTGAGGAAAAATGCAAGTCCGAATTCTTTCAGCTCAAAAAGGGAAATCCTGTAACAATATTCTACCTGTATACCTCTAAAAAATTCTTTCAGATTTGTAGGCAATTTCATACCAAAATAAACCAATAGGTAAAAAGCTGAAAAGATGCATCCATTTTCTTTTAACTTACCTTTCTAATGGTGTAGAGTGAGCTAACAATGGATATTACAGACATGATCACAATTGCTAATGCATAGTAGTGATATTCATCAGTGATCCACAATATCACACTGAACAACTGAAAAATGTAAAAAGGGTTGAGAACCTAGAAGAGTGACAGAATATTACAGTTACACCACAGGGTCACATGCATTCCCCATCAGAACAGAGTCAAAATCATTCTGCTCCTCTATGGAGCAGATAAAAAAATCACGTGTGAAGAACTGAGAGGTTTGCCTGTTTTGCCAAATTATCCCCCTTTTTCACTACTTCCTGAACCCCTCAAAAGCAGAGTTCTTACCAGAATATGCAAATATGTACTTTTAAACAGACCTCTAAGCAAAATAGTAGGTACATCTGATGCACCTTAAGTTGCAATTCTTAAATTAAGTTGGATCTCATTATCTAATTCTTACTAATAAATGCACTGACACCTCAAGTTCTAACTCTGTTACTTCACGTTGGAGAGTTTCTTTGTTCAAAAGTTTCTATCATGCATTATTATACCACATGGATAACAAGTCAATAATGCAAATCCACTTTATACACAGAAAAAAAGAAATTAAATAATCCAACAAAAGTTTATGCAAGAACATGTTTGATTTGTTGCGTATGTTGTCACGTATAATCCCTGGGTTGATCATAGAGAACATAATTAGTCACTTTATGTTTGAAATTAACAATAAAAACCAAATAAGATGCATACCCTCTCAAAGAATTCTGACACATTTTCCTAACATCCTTGCTAAGGCACCAAGTTGTGAACTCTGAGGAGCTTACAGCTAAGGCCTCTTAAGTTTGGAGAACTCCAAGATAAAGGTCAGCATCATTTTTTTTACAGTGCTGGGCTCTGGAGGAAAGCTTCTGGTTTACATTATTATTATTTGAAGACCAGTTCAAAAGTCATTGTATTTAAAAAAAAAAAAGTGTATCATTAATTGTTACTTTAATTTGTTAAAGATCTTACCTCCTTAATCAGAAGCTTAAAAATGGAAGGCACTTTCACAGCAATTTCATTTACTCCATAGAATGCTTTTCTGCATTACAAAAGAAAAATATCAAAAAACAGTTGAAATTTTCATTAGAAATCTTACTGACTTCAAAGCAATTCCATTAATATGAGAAAGAATAAAATATTACTTTATCTGCGGCCCCTTTTATTTATCATTGTTTCAAAACATGTTTATCTGAAAACATTTACCCAGTGAGATTTTCAAATACAAGGATAATTATTTTATACTTCAATTTAAACTGTAACTTAATTTTTAGGTTCTTTCATAACATAATTTCCCTATAAACTGCATATAGGTGCAATATTAAACATGCCAGTATGGGGTTCGCATTAACTGAAGCTCCACAGGATTGTGGAAAGCATCTTCCATGACTCAAGACTGAACTCCATCTCTCTTCCTTTTGAATCCCTTCACTCAG
>JANHGB010048731.1:0-11316 GCA_026283785.1 Coracopsis vasa
CATTATTATTATTGGTGGCAGCAGTAGTGATTTGTGTTATACCTTAGTTACTGGACTGTTCTTATCTCAACCCGTGGGAGTTATATTCTTATGATTCTCCTCCCCATCCCTCCGGGAGCTGGGGGGAGGACGGTGGGGAGTGAGCAAGCAGCTGCGTGGCTGACTGGGTTTAAACCATGAAAGTATCATATTTACTTGTAGGCAATGGCATTATCAATATGTTCAACAAACACGTTACAAGGTTTAGGAAAGCATTTTGAAGTACGATGCATTAACTGGAAAGAAAGTACGAGGCTGTCTATCGTACGATGCTGAGCCTCATTAAATACTGGGTAGGATGGCAAACACTGCAGGAAAACAGACAGAATAATCCTATTTGGGAGCTCTGTAAAGAAGGAATATCATTGTGTGCTGAGACAAAGACAATTTCACCGGTAAACAAGTTAATGACACGCTTTCACAGAAGAAAAAACCAGAGGAGGGATGCAAAAATAGTAGCTGTACTCCCTAGATGAGGTTTTGAATGAGAAAGACAAAGTATAACTTACACCTAGGAGAAAAGCTAGAGAAATGCCCTGAAGACGCTAAGTTAGTGACGTGTATTACTAGATGAGTTACTTTCTCTTCTATTTATAGGCTGAATGTTACAAAGCTTTGTTTCATTTTTCTGGGAGATGATAACTCATCTGATTTTTACTCTCTACCGTTTCAAACCCAAAATCAGACTGATAAATGCTTCTGCTCAAGGGCCTGTCTGGGAAGAGCATCATTCTTTCTGAACTCAAACGGAACAGGATTGTCTATCTGGTTTCATTCCTCCACATAATTGTCATTCCTTTCTTCCTTTCTCTAGCTGAACCTCTTGCTCACTCAGTGATGAACTGCATTCAATATCAACAAAAGAAGAAAGAAGAGAAACCTTTTGCTTTTGTATTTATAGTCAGCTACAGAATGTCCCTATGATGGATCGCACTTTAGTTAGACTAAGATACGCATTAGCCATGCGTCACAGAACAGAAAAGAAACATATTTGAAATGGGATGCTTCTTCCAAAGGGAATTCATCAAAAGAAAAGTTACCTGGGACTGGCTCAGGAAGGCTGTTAGAAGTACAGAGTAAGTGGCCAATCAAGCAATGTGAGTATGAATTTGCTTTTCCAAATCACAGGATTTTTCTTCATGTTTTAAAGGCAAGAAATTAGACAGATTTGGGTAGCTGGGTTTGGATGAGTAAAATATTGAATTCTTCTATTCTCTAAGACTTATCTAACAAAGTTTGAAGCACACAGTCCCTTACAGCAATACATTCTTTGGCTACAACCCAGCACTCATTAATAAAAGACATAAACATATCCTGAGCTACCTCAGTGTAATCTGCCGTGTGCTCCACAGACTTAAAATAGATACTTTTATTATAAGCTCAGTGAAAGAGAGTAATTTTGATACTAACAGAATTCACATCCTTTTTGACCCCTGCCATGGGTGTATCTGCCCTTTAAGGGTGACAGATGCATTACCATTTGTCAGTGACAACTTAGCCCTTAGCTGATGATCTAGGTCATATTACTTGGTCCTCATATCTGAAGTACTCAAATTTAGATACCAAAGCACACTGTCAGCTCTTCACATTCCTCATGAACAGCTCTGCTCCCTTATTACCACACTTAGCTGCAAACACTACTAAGAAGATGAGCAAAATATCCTTTATCAAAACCTTGAAGACTATTAAAGCTCTATGAATTAAAGCCCTTTTTAAAATGTCAGCAAGTTTTCCTGTGGAGATGATAGGAAAAGAACATGGAAAAAACCCAAGCAACAAGACTATATTTAGCTTCTTCTATGTAAATCAGATTATTTTGATTTTGATAATTCCATTTTGAGGAATGAGACTGAAAGTCTGCTGCTGTTTGGAGCTGCATTCGATATGCTGGCTCACAAGTGGACAGATTGGTTTTTGGCATAAGCTCTTTGCTAGACTGGGGCCATATTATGAACAAATTGAGCTTCTTGATATAATAGACATAATTCAGAAGAATTATATCTATTTACTATTGATTATAGTCCTTTTTTGAACACCTGAGCTATTGAAGCTCTATCATATTAAGGAACATGCCCATGGGATGATCAGTGCCCACATAGCTCATCAAAGTTCCCTTTGTAGCACAATGATCTAAGTCTGATTTTATGTTTTCTGACAAAGGAGCATCCTTTCACCTCCTTTACTCAAAAGGTCTAGATGTCAGCTTGCTTCCTCCCTTCCACTAAAGTGTAGCAGGAGCTTCTGCTCAAGGACTTGAGCTGCCTGAAGACCTGCCCTAAAACCAGGCCAGGAAAGCCAGTTTTCCTGATGGGACACCTCTGCTGTTAGAGGGCTGACATATTCCTGAAGGAGATGTAAATTGTGAGCTGAGAAATACAGATAAGTCAGCAAGGATGCTATTGGCAGCACAGCTTTAGAATTCATTAAAAACCAGACTAACTACGTCAAACGGAGGCAAGAGTTGGCCAGGGGACTATCTGCTCACTTGGTAAAAAACCCTTCCCTATTTGGTCCTGCTGTCTTGACAAATCTATCAAAAGAAAAATACACCTTAAATCAATCCAAAACAAAACCAGAAAAGAAAATTATCCATAAACATGAAAAATGTAATAAAAGGTTATGGAAGTCCTACACCTTTCATGAACAAATAATGATGTTTTGTTAGAAACCAGGATCCTGCAGACAGATGGATAAAACCAGATTTCAATCAGACTTCCAAAACTTTCTCCTGTTGTGTTTTCCTTTCACTGGAAATCATAAAAATAACAAACTTAAAGAGGCTGCTCTGCCACATTAATGACAAGCTCCACAAAGACTGCTTTCAGCTGTAGCTTGTGTTATTAAAATGTACCTCTTACCACTGAAATCCTAGCACATTACAGTAAATGCCGTAACATCTTTTAATGAGTACCTCCAGCTCTTGTTTGCGAAACCTTGCAGCACTCCATCTGTCTGCAGAAAATTCCTGGTGTTTTAATACTTTGCCATACAGATATCTATGTATAGAGATATCTGCATATATGTATCTAAAAGGCTTCCATGCAGTAAAACTCAAACAGTGATTTAAACACGCCATAGGGCAGCAGGTCACCCAAGGTTTCACCTCAAGTGGAATGCATCACCTTTTGTTACTCAAAGCTGCAGCACCATCTTGGAGAGCAGCTCTGTCTGATCCCACATTAAACAGTAGAAGAATCTGTCCAATGCTAAAGATTTTCCTTGGGGTTTAATAGTTACAGGCAATGTGATGGCCAAACTGGGTGATTAGCAAAAGATTGAACCAGACCTTCTGGGTTCCTCAAACAGTTGTGCAATTAAAGAATAGGAACTTCTGGTGTTTGAAGACATTAATTTACTACACAAAAAAATCTAAAGGAGTCATTATAGACTACACTATACATATAGTCTACATACAGTGGGTACTATATGTTATTTATACAACATTCACCCCTGTGCATGCAAAATGCCAAACACTCCCTGCTGCTAACAGCTATCAGGTGAAACTACTTTCTCAGCCATCTTGTGCAGTAAAACATTGTCTTTATGATGCCAGTTAACAGTCGAGTCCTACTGAAGCAACAGGCCTGAAAGGGCTCTCAAAGCCTCCAAAAAGAAGATGCCTAAAGGAAACCCACAAAACAAACCACTACAAACCAAACCACCACCAAACCCTATGCACAAACTTAGCATTTATCAGCTATTTTCATTACTTCAGTCAGTTTGATTTTGCACACTCCAAATGCTTTCTCTTTCTAGTACCAAATAAATGCCACACTCCTTACTTTAAAATACCCTGAAGCAAATGTTTCTTTCATTAAAGCAGGGTTGGACAGAATTATACCTTTTTTAAACTATATTACATAGCTATCAGGGTACTTCAGAATCCCCTAGACTCTATACCATAATCCCAAATGGTTATATTTGCACTCTGATATTTCAGAAGCAATTTGAAACAAAAATGGCAAGAGACTTTCATCTTAGTTTCATGCTCATCAGAGTAAGGTTTCCAAGCATTTAAAACTGCATTTATATTTTTCTAGTTCTTTACGTATCCCAGGAGAAGTCAGATGGGGAGGAAAGAAGCATAATTAGATAGCTACATATGCAAAGAGTTTTCCAGGAAACACTCGGATTTGTGCTTAAATTAAACAAAGAACCTTGCTAAAATAGGAGCTTTCATTGTGACTCTGTCGAAGGCAAAACTCCCACAGATTTTCTTCAAATAGAACAATGTCTTATCTTCAGGAATGCTTTATCACAGATTGTTTATCCACAATAATGTATATATATATAGCATGTGTGTTTAATATACTTGACCCAGATTTCAAACATCAGATCTTAACCCTTTAAGCACCAGGTAAATTGGTATTACAGGGTAGTATAAATAAGAAGCATGAAGTTTCTGCTAAAACCAGAACACTTACTCCTATGGCTAGCTAAGAGCTCCAGCAGACTTCCCAAGCCCAGCTCCACTGAAGTGATCCAACCAAACTCCACAATGCAAGCACGGATGGTCATGTATGAGTAGGAATTGCCTTCTAATAGCCCATTGAAATGATTTTATACTGCATGTGGTAGGCAAAACACAGAGGTCTGGCCTGCAAGACTTCTTACATCCATGATAACACTTAAGAGTTGCTTCTTATCTTTGTCTCTAGAGGTTAAGCGTCTCATCTTGTCCAGTCCCTCCATCTGCACCTACAGCCAAACAATAAGTGAGGCAGCTCTCTGGGTAGTTATTTCCTCACCTGTGTCAGAGAGGAGTAAATTACCCACCTGATGGTCTGTGTTCTGCCTAGTGAGGACACAAGGTGCAGGTGCAAGCCATTTACAGATGTCTAACTTCTGGAGGTGAGACAACCCCACCCCACACCTCTCCTTGCCAAGGGACCATCACTCTGCATGGCCTCTCGAGCAGCTCTGAACTGCTGCTGTGCCCTAGCCTGACATTCAGAAACAAAATGCTCTCACTAATGGGCTTAAATTTACTGTTAACAGTCCTGATATGGATTTCAAAGACCCCTCCTGGCACACATCACCTAGCAACAGTACAGTACAGGACTAAGAACTTCCCATCAAGTGGATTGACAGCTCATCCTTCAAAGAAACATGCCTTTCTTCTCTCTCTCTCCTTCCTTTGTTGAGACCAAAGTCAAAACTATCAAGTTTATCTTTCAGCAATCCCTTTCACTGATTAAAGAGAATGTCCATACATGGGAATCACACCTACAAACTCAATGACAGGATTTTGTCTGTCTTCCTTAATGACAGTCATGTGAAATGAATATACTCCAATTACTACATCAAAGATACTCAAAACAGTGTTCTCCAAACTCCCTTTTCTATTATTACACAGGATTCATAGGAAGTTTGATATTTAAATATATTCATTTATATCAAGTCATTTTTACCAAATTCATTATCATTAAGCCAGAAGCACATTTAGTCCAATAATGATAAAAACTGCACTATGGTTTTAATACAAATATATCTTCATATATTTCACAACAGTGTAGCAGGATCTATGTATGACCAAAATATTTGCATATACTTCTTCTTTGAATTTCTTCTCATTTGTGGGGGTTCAGAATGGGTTCCAATTTTGCATGATATCACCATAGCTACCTATGCATAGAAATAGAGCCAGGATCTTGTTTAAACACCGAGTCATTAGGATCCCCCCCTTTGGTGCAGCTAAGTGAGTGTGTACAAAACAAAAGGATGGTTCTTCAAAAATTGCTCTCAATAATCTAAATTGGTTTTAAACTGACCATCTGCTCAGTCAATACAGTGCAATATTCCTAGAGTAAAACACAGTATTAGGTAAAAGGAATCAGAAATGCTTTAGAGACAGAGTTAGTCCCTGGAAAGGAGATCCAAGACATCCACTTACTTCCAGGGCAGATCTTGCTTGGGATGTGCAGTAATATCAAATGCCTTGGATGCAACTGAAATCCAAGGCCTATTCTTGCCATAGAAATTCTCAGGGATGAAAGGCCACCACAAATCATACATCAAAGAGTCAATCCCGATTAACTCTCTCTGAAATGCTTATTTCAGAACAACAATTGCTTTTTCCAAAGTAGCTTAACCCATTTCCATGCTTGAAGTAAGAACTTCAATGCATCAAGTTTACCAGGAATGGGTTATGAAGAACTGTAAAACTACTTATTTTTCTATGATGTAAAACTTTTGAGGAAGAGAGAATACGTGCCTGCATAAAACATACTTTTCTTTCATAGAGAAACAGCAGGTAAGCAGATCTATACCTGTACAAATGACATTTAAATTCGGAGAGGAGATGACTGTGTCAATACCCATTTCCAAATATAACTCTGAGGTCTGAAAATGCACCACCACGATGCAAGACGGGGGATATTTAAAAACATTAGATGTTATTACTCAGGATTTTTATTACAATTTTCCACACCACCATAATTTCTGACCCAGCAGTGACACCGCTGTTACCAGAATTTGCTGGAGACAATGCTATAAACCAACTATTCAACACCAGCTTTGCTGAAGATGCTATTTCTCCTTACAGTACAAAATCAGACTGACTTCTGGGGGAAAGGGGGGCATACACCCAAATGATGTCAACTTCAACGCCGTATTTGGTGAAAACAGGATTTTCTATAAAATACAAAGAGAATGAATGGTACGTGCTAAGGAAAAGCCCGGGGACAAAACCAGGGCCACCTCATTCCTCTTTTTCTGACCTCTCTCACAGTTGATCTAAATCCAGCTTCCCTGCATCTCTCATGCTCTTATGACAGAGCATTAAGCAAATATTCAGCCTGTCTATTTATTTAGTTCTCCTCCATGTCCATGTTTCTCAGATTATTTTTTTAGGCTCATGGTATTTATGTTTTAAATTGGATGCAAGACTGCGTGTTCCAACCAAAACCAAGTGACAGCATACACCATCCGAGTAAAATCAGACCAAATGTGGTATTTTTCAGTCCTCTTGGTTGTGATTAACACAAAAGTACTTTAGATCTCAGAGTGTAAATCTTCATTTATATGACAATTATAAAAAGGGAAAAGACCTCGAAGCTACAACCATGCACCACCTTCCTCTAGATGTTTTCTAACTCACGGACATTTTTATCAGGTTTTATTAGCTGCAGATGGTTCATTATTTAACAATGACCTTTAAGCACACACATTTCCTTTCACTGCTTTTCCTTTCTCCAAATACATTGAGTTTTTCTTCAATATCATTTTAAAGGAAGAAATGAAGAGACAGAGAAGCAAAGAAACTTCTCTCGTTTTCATGTTACTTCTATTAACTCATTTTCTTTGGTCTGTATGAAACTATTGATAAAAGCATTAAAGGTCTTAGAATGAAATGATTTCTACAGCAGGTTGCCCAGCATGTTAGGGCAGGAAGAGCTGGAACAGCAGCTGAATTTTCACTTATCTCTAAATCTCATACGCATTGTTCTTCCTATTCTGAATGGCTGTGTAGAGTTATTTTAATAGGGCTCCTTCAGAGGTTGAAGTACAATCAGCTATTAATTTATACATCATTAGTAAAAATCTAGGATGACTGGAAGGAGCTGAATGAGAGGGATTGCATCAATGCCCACTATGCTTTCTGGAGTGCTCCATAAGGGCTGGCGTTTGATCACTTGCATTTTAATGCATTTTTTTAGCTGGTGGAAGCATGTACATCCAGACGGTCCGTAATGCTGAAAGCTCCAACTACGCACCCCATGTAAGAACAACAGATGAAACACAGAAAGCTATAACTGAAAACATCTGACTAACGAGCTGTTTATTATTGCAACATTTCAGACACACTCATCAGGAGAAAAAACATATCCTCTTTGGCCACACCAGTATAATTTTGTTCTGTCTTACCTGTTTGTGAGACGTAATTCGCTATCAATTTTTCCCCCAATTACAAAGTCATACGTGGGATGCTTACAGCTAAAGGTTTCAATTTACCTGATTTTAATTATTGCAGACACTCATTATTCCCATTACCTCTAAGTATTTAATTCTAGGAAACTCATTTGCACTACAGCAAAGAAAAATAAACCATTTCAATGATAATGCTGCAACAGTCGTAATTTTTTCCTTCTTGGACTGTACCAGATACTCAGCTCCAGCACATCAGACCGCGAGCTTACAATGCTCTTAACAGCACATCTATTTAACTACTGACTGACAATGACAAGCTCTCGTGTACTGTCGCTTGCCACAAACCTTCAATACATCTTGTTACGTATCAGTAACAGCAATTCAGTAGCACAAATACATTTAGACTCTTGACATTTGTAAATAGGTGCAAATTTAGTCAGCACAGATGATCTTATTTTCTGCAGATCTCAACAGAGTTGTCCCAGCTCATGGTAACTTTCCAGCGCAATGGAAACTGGAGCCAGGGTACCACAAAGACATAAGAGTGCTCATTAGCTGAAAGATGCCTTGACTGAAAACATAACTACAACCATAAAATCAGCTAAAAAGCCACATGGCAAAATCCTGTAGCAGATGCCACTGCTTTGGATGGTGAAGTTAAGAGAGAGGAAGTAATGCATAATCAAAATAAACCATTTCAGATTGCTTTCTAAAAGTTGGTCATCTTCAATTAACTCCACAGGGGATGATATTCTGCAAGCACATTTTAATCTTTATATAAATATCTAACAGCAAAAGACTAGAAACATATTTCTGGTTCAGAAGACAAGAAGATTACTGGGAAGAAAGAAGTAAAATCTACAGAGAGTATGAGTAAGAACTACAAATATGTTTCTTTGGCTGAGGAGAGAAAACAGTGAATAAATGCAGAAACTGGATTTGGGTGGTTGTATGACAGATTAACTTTACTACCTGTGAAAGTACAGGAAACATGTTTGGTCATTGCTAGGAAAAGAACATCCAAACAACAGCATCTTTGGCAAGCAGCTGCAGAGAGAAGGAATTCTTCAAGGGATGTCATGGACATTATTTTAGGCAGTTGCTTTTGTACTCCATGGTTTTGAGAAATAATCAATGAAGAGGATACAAAAAAGGTGGCTGGATGGATTTGAGAGCAGACTCGAAGAAGAACGTAACACATCAACTTGGAGAGACCTGATGGAACTGAGTACTACATACTTGTGAGCAGCCAAACAATGTGAGAATACCAAGATATGGATGGTGGAAAATCAGTGGAAGAAAAAAGTGAGGGAAATGGTCCCGAAAGAAAATTGACTGCATGGCACGACGTCTACATGGAGAAAAATCCAGATGCAGACACTGGTGCAGTGAGTGACTTAGCGCATCTGAATTATTGACATGTTATAGAACCAAAATTCACTCATAAATACACATCTCTGCCTGTACATCTGCCAATATGGAGAAGACAGACAACTGCACTTAGAAGCAGCATCAGCAGTAACACTCAACTTTGTTCTTCAAGCTTCTCCATTCGTATTAGTTTTTCCTTATGGTCCCTAGGAAAACCAATAGGGACAATAATTGTTGCTCTTTAAAAAGCAGACAATACTCAGTGAACACCTCTTCAGTTAAAAACACAACTGCATCCTTGATAGCCATCAATGGCTCTTTCCCATAGCGGAAACAATTAAACATGAATTAGTGACCATTGAAACCCCTTGTCTAAGTACCAATACCAGCCAATGCACTGAAATTAAGAGGTAACTGGAATTCTGCATTAACTCACATCCTTAACAGCTCTCCTCAAAGAGGTTAACCTCGATTTACAGTGGTTTAGAAAGGGTAAAAATTGGCAGAGAAGGTTTAACAGTTATTATTTTAAAATGTGCCTTGTCCAAACTGTGGCAGCTTGCAAAGAATTCAATTTCTTACATTTACAAGGTGGATCAGCACTTCTCTTCCTAATATCACTTGCTAAATGCCAGAGAGACTTCTAGTTATCCAAGAATTTAATGAACTACATCCAACAATTTAAGGCTGTTTCATTTAGATAAGAGGCTTTCCAACTTGAAGGATGATAAAACGGCCTTCAAGGCAGTGGAAAATAAAACACATTTCGATGCATATAAACTACCTGAGCAGCTAGCTAATTCTAAAAATCACATTTTTTTGGGGGGAAGTCAAGTAAATCAGCTTGGCACACTGACTGCAGACCAGAAGAGTGCACGGTAGGCAGCGAAGTCCATTGAAAACTCCAGGCCACACTTTGTGCTTCCCCATTCCCCTTATTTCCCAAGGATCCCCAGTGGAGTATTTGACTGAGCAAAACTATGCACTCCAGGGTTTGACCAGAATAGCTCTGAAAGGTTATGTAGTACACTGCTTTTTGAAAAGGGAATTAAAAATATTCTGTGCACATAAGATTATGGCACTGAGGGTACGCTTTATCCAGTTGGATCCCTTCCAACACACCCTTGGAAGAACAAATAGTTACAATGCATGCAGTTTGGGAAGGAATATTCTGCAAGTGTAAGAGTATCCTATAAGGCACTTCCCCAATACAACATTTTGACTCTATGGGTTTTAAAGTACAGTATGCATAAAGATGTATCTTAAGTGGATACAAACTACAAGACAGAATTTAATAGCTTCTCTAAATATTTCTGGGTTTGGAGCTAGATTTTCAGCTATTTTAAAACACTAACCTGGTGCTTATGCAGTGATTTTAATGCTTTTTCATTCAGCCTTATCAGATGAACCAAATTGTGTAAAGTATTTGCCCACAGAAAACATTAGTGAAAGGCAAATGGTCCTTTCAACACGATGAACCAGTGAGGTGCTGTTATCAGACCACTCTCACGACTTGAATGCCAGTCTGTACATGATTTAACAGGATATTTAAATACAGCAAATCATGTACAATCATAGAATGGTTTGGACTGGAAAGGACCTTAAGATCACCCAGTTCCAACCCCCTGCCACAGGCAGGGACACCTTCCATTAGACCAGGTTGCTCAAGGTCTTGTCCAACCTGGACATGTAAGAAGTGTCCTTTGCTATGGAAGACCTTTCCATTTCCAAAACACTGTTTTGTCTCTCCATTTTGTCTCTTTTGGTGGTGGGCTGTTGTAGGTGGTGGTGGGCTGTTGTAGTCACAGTGCAAAGCCAATTTCAACATTATCAACTACCAGCAAGAAGCAGGAGATGGGAGGATCGGCTGAAAATGCAGCAGTTGTAGGAAGATTGATGAAGCCAGGGTTTAGTCGGAAGCTGTAAGGATTTAAGGGGTTTGGATCAGACCACATGGAAATTGGGGCTGTTCAGCCTGGAGAAGAGAAGGCTGCATGGAGACCTCATAGCAGCCTTCCAGTATCTGAAGGGGGCCTA